>MJUU01017116.1:91131-101463 GCA_002080025.1 Modiolus philippinarum | reverse complement strand
AAAAAAAACAAGCAAACAAATTTGAATAAACAAACTTAGACACATAAGATAAAGTCCCTGAAAAAAATATAGACGAACAGTAACGCTTTACCTCCACCTCCCAGTAAAATACACAATGACATGCAAACAAATATAACTGGAAAAGAAAATAATTTTGGAATAATAACAGATTAATTGCATGCAACAAAAATAATGAGAACATATAAATTTTAAAACAAAAGTATTATTTGAATAACATGTAACATTTTTTAAACAGAAGTTTTTTTTTTATTTTACCTGTAGAAAATCTGTAAAATAAACGAAACATATATTAATGTTTTGATATCAAATGGACATAAATTCAAATTCAAATATTGCCAAATAAACCATATAGTTCTGACAATGAACTGACAATCTGACAATTTATCGTAAACATTGCCATTATAATCGGGTCTGTGTACTGGGTTTTAATACCACCAATACACAGGTAAATTTTTTATCTCCCCTGAACAGCATTGGAATACACAAACGAACAGATGTGAATGAAAAGCCGATTTTGACAACGAATGAAACAAAAAACGTTCTCGTTGCTTTCATAGAATATTTCTATTATTATGACCACGAAACGGAAGAATTCTCGGACCCGACGAAGTGTGTATTCCAGATTTGTGTACAACTATCGGCGACAGTTAGAAAACACATTTCCAAAAATGAAATAAAGATTGGTTTCCCCGATCAATAATCATTAATATACGACTTCTCTACATTGTATCCACTTGACAATTCAATAATTAGTGGCGAGTTCTGTTTAACTGAGCCAGGTCTAATTTAACATGGACACGGCTAATTTTACAGTGACACGCCTAATTTGATAAGGACATGGATAATATAACGGGAATTGGCTAAAATAACTGTACACGTCTAATTTAGCGAGAATTGGCTAAAAATTAGACGTTTCCTGTAAAATTAGGCAAAAACCGATTATATTAGCCAAAAAGGTTTACTAGTGTAGTAACTTGATATCGAATGTTCATATCTTCTGTAAAACTTCTTAAAAATATTTAATAATTTATGAAATATGTCACCTTGTTGTAAAAGGTTTGGATGTGAGAGACAGGTTACGCTCATTAAAATCATCAAATGCGAGCGAATTGTACAAGCTGAGATATATACACCCCGTTGGATGGAGCTAGGAAACAAGGCCTTCATTACGGTCAAGAAAGGGGAAATTAGTAATAGTAAAATCAAAATCATCCCTTTTATCATAAATTTTAGTTTTTATTTTACCAGAGTCAATGGTGATACTCAGATCCAGAAAAAGGCAGTATTAAGAATCATTGTTTGGTTTATTAAGTTTCAGTTGTAGGTATATGATGTCGAAATATAAAGAAAAAAACTGAGGATTGTCAATAGTAAGGATATCACCAATGTACCTGCTATTAACATTGAAAATAGAAATAAGTTTATCACTATTTGGTATAGTTCCATTTTGTAGTTTTTTTTTCATGAAGACCGTTCATAACAGAACAGAAAAAGATCTGCAATGAGAGGTGCACAATTAGTACCCATGGGGATTCCAGTGACCTGATGATAAACAATGGTGCAGAAACGAACATAAATGGTGTCTAGCAAGAGATTCAGTATCCTAATAATATCATCACATGTTCAGGAGCAATAATTGTTTTAAGTAATATTGGAAAAGAATCCTTGCTATTTGTTGCAGTATATAAACTGAAGACCCAAAAATTTAAAGGACCATTTAATAAGTTCCCCCAATTTGGATTTAATCAAATTATGTGGAAGGGTTGTATAAAGTGTAGAAAAATCATAACTGTCAATAGATGAAACTGGTCTCTCTATAGATTGTAATTTATCTAAAACTTCAACAGAATTTTTTACACTCCAAAACTAATTTACACCAGAGTTTTGATATGTTTTTCAACAACAGTTTATTACAAACTCCTTTATACAAGTGAGTGTACTGATTAAATGGATGGACAAATTTGTGGTAGAACAATTACTCGAAGCCGAAATAAAACGATGTTTGTAGGGATTTTTGTGATCTTTAGGAAACCAGTACATAGAAGGTAGGGTGTTATCTTTAGGTGGAATTTTGAGTGTTTCTGTATCCTTGTTATGTTGTTTGGTGAGCGTTTTCTCGTAACAATTTGTACGTTTAAAAGTGCAAGACTTGGCCAATTCAGTTTTTTTTTTGGACATCGATATAGTATTTTTTCGATGATGGCAACGTTGTTAGGTGCAAACACATATTTCTGACAAAGTTCTTTCAGTTTGGACTTAATTCTGTTAACAGACAGCTTAGGTGGTGACTCATAATCATTTTCTTTATAGAAATTAATTCTGTTAGTGACTTTACTAATGATTTTATCTTTAAACATATTAAAAGCAGAAATCTTTTTTAAAATTTAACTTGGATCTTTGTTATCTTGATACCCAAACTTTCTTGAATATTTGTCTATTTTTATTTTAAAACCTGTGACCTTGACCTTTCTTGCAAAATACATTTTATATTTATGGTATGAATTATAGAATTAAGCATATTGCTTTCAGACATACATGTAAACAGCCACTACTCTCCAGTCAGTTTGTGTTTAAAACGCATTTTAAAGTACTATGCTTCCTTGGTTTTATTGTTTTGTATAATGCATTGATTGATAAAGCTTGTGACCAATATTAAGTATATGAAACTAAAGCTTGAGGTAAATGTCAAAACGTCTTATACATTTTCTTATAACTTGTATATAGCAAAAAAACTTAATCATTTTCAGGATCTACGTACGTATCTGTGCTGCTATGTTTCAGTCATCTTCACAAACAGATATTTAATGGTGGAGAACTTAATTCAAGCCAGGTTAGCTACTGTTTTAATTTACCATAGATAAATTAGTCTAACCAAGGGCTATTCCAAATTCAATGTTTGTATGGGGGGTTGGAAGGCATTTCTTTTCAACAGTCACCACCCCTACAATTTGACTTCAATATTTTATTGTTCCGAAGTATATAATTTTGCTTCTATACCCATCATCCATATTAAGTAAGACAAGTGCCTTCCGAATCCCCATATATAATTTCCTGGAATAGCCCTATCCTAATCCAGAGAATAGTATCAGTGAAAATTTAAACAGGTCTATTTTACTGTAGCAGATTACCTGTATAGTGTGTGGCCAATATCCAGATGTTCGACTAGTATAACCTAGAGTAGCAACTGCTGATCTGGCATAATCATCTGCTGTAGGAATCATTATACCTGATTTTGACAATGTTTGACTATATCTTGTCATTCTAGTGGCAACATAAAATGGCATCAATGACTGCACAAATACTCCTGAATCTTTGTATTCATATTGTAAGCCTCTTGCAAAGTAATCTAAAAAGCTCTGAAATTAATAAAAAATTATTTGAGTTTTTCACTTAAAGTACCCATCAAACAGCAGTAAATACTTTTGATAGTATGTTTAGTGATACAGAAAACATAACTAAAGAATTTTATTCCAGCAGAATTTAATCAGTGTTCTGTAATTTTGAAAGATTTTAAATTTTAATTACTATTTAAGTCTTTCAATTTTTTCATCATCTAGGAATTTAAATAGCATTCATGCAACTGAAAGCATAATTAGGTCTTGTATTTACATCAACTTACTAAAATACTTTTTATACAAAGGTTCTCCAACAAATTGATAAATATTGATGTGTTTTGAGTTTCTACTACTTCAAATTCACACTAGGCAAATTATTTTGTTTTTATACTATACGAAACCATACAATTAGGGACAAAGAACAGATAAGAAGAAATTAGTTCAACATCATGCGGAAATACTAAGATTATTTGCTGTTTAAAGCATGTTTTTTTTCTATTTAGATGCAATGTATAAAGATTTTGTGTAAAAAATTAAAAAAAAAATATGCGTCATATAAAAGAGTATTCTTAATTTTTCTGTCATGATTTTTCAAAATGGTTTATTTCATGTACCATTGTTTATTGAAACTAACGTGTGGGACCCTAAGGTATGCCTACTATGTACTTTCCTGGAAATAAATCTTAAGTTGAACTTCGTACAAGCAATTGAGTATAACTTCTCTTAAGACAAGGAAATGAAGGCCAATATATTAATTATGAACATAGTATTCATAAGATATAATTACTTCAATTATCTTTAGTGCCATCGTTTCAATTTTCAACCGAAGCTAAATAATATTTTCAAATGGGACAGTATGGCTGTCCAATAGTTGTATAATATTTAGTGTATAAAGCCAGAAATGTTTAATATAAGCATCAGCCACCAGAAAGAATAAATAAAAGACTAAAATACAATTTAACTCTTGCTAAATAAGGATCATTCTAATCTTGTGGTGGAAATGTAGCAGACACAAAAACACAAAAAAGTAAACAAGTATGGATTGTATTGCAAAGCAGTACAGAAGTCCAATACCCATCAAAAAAAAATTCTTTGTTACACCAGGAAAAATAGTAAAAGAAAAGATTTCCAACTCCATAACTCCATCAAAAATCAATGGACCAGAGCCAAACTCAATCTTGATCTGTAACTCATAGTGGTAGACCCGCATCGCAAATATTAGCTTAATATCAGGATCAGTTTAGAGCTAGAGGCTCTAAGAGCCTGTAGCTCACCTGGTCTCATTTTCTAGTGTGATAATAAACCTAGATGTAATATGACCCACTGTGTCAGAGGAGATGATCTTTGAATGTGTTTTCCCATAGGGTCCAATGTTAAACTATGTTGTCCACTGGCAGCCATTTTGGATCTGATGGGAACTTGCAGGACACATTTTTCAACGGGGACCAACTAAGGACTGTTGTGACCAAGTATGGTTCCAATTGGCCAAGCAGTTTCAGAGTAGAAGATCTTTGAATGTGTATTCCCATAGGGTCCAATCTTGAACTATGTTGTCTGCTGGCGGTCATTTTGGATCTGATGGAAACTTGCCGGACACACTTTTCAAAGGGGACAAACTAAGGATAGTTGTGATTTAGTATGGTTCCAATTGGCAAAGTATTCTCAGAGGAGAAGATCTTTAAATGTGTTTTCCCATGGGGTCCAATGCTAAACTAAGTTCCCCGCTGGCAGCTATCTTAGATGAGGTCCACACTTCCGTCATGAAAATAAAATGTAGTTCTTGACATACATAACATTTTTGCTTTAAATCTTAACCTCTATCTCAAATCTTTATTGAAATACAATGCAACATGTATAAAGTTACAAAAAAAATGACCAATAAAGGGCAATAACTCCTCTACAAGTATTCAGATTTTTTTTTCTCAAAATTTCTAGGTGGGTAGATCTTGATATGCTGAATAGTTTTGCAATTTAATGTTGACCTCTATCTGTTTTATATATCTTTTCTAATAAAAAATAAAAAAATTCAAAATTTTGAAAATTTAGTGGGAAAAGGGCAATAACTCTATGACAGGTTTTCGGATTTTCTTCAAAATTGCAGTGCAGGTAGACCTTGTTATGCTGATCACTTTAACCCCCATCACAGATTTTTGATACCTGTAATAGTTTTTGAATTATTTGCCAAAAACAGCAATTTACCCCTATATGATTGATTGATTGAATATTGTTTAACATCTACTTGGCAATATTTCAGCTATATCAAGACGAGAACAAGTTTGTTAATAAATAATCACTTTGGGGTATGGAAAGTGCCATGGGACGGGAAATTCTGACTGCCACTGGAAAAGTAGGGTGAAAGCGTCAAAGGCGGGGAATTTAGCCTTGTAGCCGATCACCTACGGACCACCCCAAAAGAGCTTGCTACAAGGGTTCTTTAACGTGCAGGAAGCGTGGCGTTTCTTCCAACACGTGGACCTGAGTTTACATCCCATCCGAAAGATGGGTTGTGTATTTATCAATCCCGCACAACCACGGAATGGGTCCTATTTCTATATCCCGGGACCCTCGGGATCAGCCTCCGTTTATGAGGGGTCACATCCCGCAAGCCGGAGATACTAGGTCCTATTTCTATATCCCGGGGTTCCCTCGGGGTCCTGTGTTAGGAACTCATACTCCAAGCTCAGAGGATGCTGCGGGCCTATTCATAAGCCGGGACCGCGCACGGGGGACCCCTATATGCTATATTTAGAAACGACAGCCATGTTGTTTCGTCCTCGGATTGATGTAACACAATTTTGAATTTAGATACCCTGGTAATGATTCAGGCCAATTTTGGTTAAAATTGGCCTAGCGGTTTCAGAGGAAAAGATTTTTGAAAAAGTTTACGACGGACGGACAACGGACGCCAAGTGATGGCAATAGCTCACATGGCCTTTTAGGCCTGGTGAGCTAAAAAGACCGTTAAACATATATTTTACCAACATTTTGTAATTCCAAGGCCCATTAATCCGTCATAAATCAATGGATCATAACTCAATCTTGATCTGTAATTCATAGTGGTAGACTCACATACCAAATATTAGCTCATTCTAGGAATGGTTTTAAAAAAATCTGGAAAACTGATATTTCACCAAAATTTTCTATGTTCAAGGCCAATACCTCTGTCAAAAATCAATGGACCAGAACCAAAGTAAATCTGATCTGTAAGTCATAGTGGTAGATTAACATAGCAAATATTAGCTCAATATCAAGAACAGTCTAGAACAAGTTAAGATGGTATTGCCAGACAATACCAAGTCCCCTACTGGTGGAGCTAGGCTTTGTTACACCAACAAAAATAGTGAACTAGTTTTCAGAGTCAAAGCCCAATAACTCACTCAAAAATCAGTAAATTGGAACCAAGCTTAAACTTGATCTGTAACTTGTGAAGGTGGACTTGCATACAAAATACTAGATCAATACCTAGCTGTTATGGTTTAGAAAAATGAAAAAAACTGATATTTTACTAAAAATTCCCCAAGTCAAAGGCTCACAACTCCATGAAAAAATCAGTGGACTAAAACAAAACTCAAACTTGACCTATATGTCATTGAGGTAAGCTCCAATATAAAATATGAGATCAATAACTGCAATGGTTAAGAAAAAAAATGTGAAACCAGGGGCTCCCAGGAGCCTGTATCGCTCACCTGGCTTTCGTTTGCCACAATCAAGGTAACATTGTAAGTTCGGTTCTCACTTACTTTATACAGTTGATCTTCAGTTTCTCAAACTTTTGTCGCTCGAACATCACCAATATCTTGAACTGTATTTAAAGTCTGATCATGTTTTACTATATTTCTTTGTTGGGCTTATTTGACAAAAAACGTTCTTGCTAAGGACCACTTTTGACACCAGATTTGAAGTCAAGATGTAATTTTGTAAATGGTGGTCAATGAACAATTTTCAACATCGGTTTTGAAGTCGCAACATCAATATCTATTTGGAAACCAAATTTCATTGAAATCAGACAACCTTGAATTTTCCCGCCTTTTTTGGCACCAATTTTTTACCAGAGGCTCCCAGGAGCCTGTATCGCTCACCTGGCTTTCAGTTGCCACAATCAAGGGAACATTGTAACTTCAGTTTCTCAAACTTTTGTAGCTCAAACACCTCCAATATCTCCAACTGTTTTTAGAGTCTGATGATGTTTTACTATATTTTTTTGTTGGGCTTTTTTGACAAAAAATGTTCTTGCTAAGAACCTGACTTTCAACACCAGTTTTGAAGTCGAGAGGTCATTTTGTAAATGGCAGTCAACAAACAATTTTCAACATCGGTTTTGAAGTCGCAACATCAATATCTATTTGGAAACCAAATGTCATTGAAATCCAACAATGTTGAATTTTCCCGCCTTTTTTGGTGGCCATTTTGAAAATGGCGGTCAAAGAACAATTTTCAAAGTCACTTTTGAAGTCGCCACAGCATGGCACACATTTCATCAATTTACACTTAACCTTCATATTCTATAGTTTTGGAAATTAAATACGAAAAAAACGAAAATTTTAAAAATTCGGTGAAAAAGGGCACTTACTCCTACAAGGATTTATGGATTTTCTTCAAAATTTCAGGGTGGGTAGATCATGATATTCTGAACATTTTTGCAATTTACACTTGACCTCTATCTGTTACACTTTTTGAAATAAAAAATGCAAAAATTTTGAAAATTTTACGGAAAAAGGGCTATAACTCCGAGATGGGTTTCAGATTTTCTTCAAAATTGCATAGTGGGTAATTCTCATCATGCTGATCATTTTTACTCCGTCAGATTTTTTGATATCTGTAACGGTTTTCGAATTATTAGCCAAAAACTGCAATTTACCCCTATGTTCTATTTTTAGTAACGGTGGCCATGTTTTTTGACTTGCGGCCCTGAAAATAATAAATTTGAAACTAGATAACCTAGTGATGATTCACTTAAAGTTTGGTTGCATTTGGCCCATTGGTATCAGAGGAGAAGATTTTTGAAAGTGAGCTAATGACGGACGGACGGACGACGGACGCAAAGTGATGGCAAAAGCTCACCCTGGCATAGCCAGGTGAGCTAAAATTGATATTTTACTAAGATCTCCGGAGTCAAAGGTCCATAACTCTGTCAAAAATCAGTAGACAGGAACCAAACTCTAACTTAATCTTTAACTCATTTAGTAGACTCGTATACCAAATATTAATTAAATTAATACCTGCAATGTTCAGATAAAAAAATCCAAAAATTGATATAGGACTTCAAATTTTCTGAATGAAAGGCCAACAACTCCTTCAAAAATCAGTTGGCTGGAACCAAACTTTGACTTGATCCGTAACTCAATGAGATAGACTCGCATGCCAAATACTACATCAATACCTGCAATGGTTTAGAAAAAAAGTGCCGAAAACTAAAGTGGGACTGATGAACACACAGACTGACTGAGCGTAATATTAAGTCCTCTTCAGCTATCAACGGTAGGGGACTAAAACCAGAGGCTCCCAGGAGCCTGTATCGCTCACCTGGCTTTTAGCTGTCACAATCAAGCTAACATTGTAAGTTATACAGTTGAACTTCAGTCCCTCAAACTTTGGTAGTTGGAACACCACCAATATCTTAAACTGTATTTTAAGTCTGATCATGTTTTACTATATTTCTTTGTTGGGCTTTTTTGACACAAACACTCTTGCTTAGGACCACTTTCCACACAAGTCCTGAAGTTTATTTTGTAAATTTTCAACACCATATTTTTAAGTAACAACATCATTATCTAATTGGAAACTAGACAGTGTTGAATTTTCCCACCTTTTATGGCTGCCATTCTGAAAATGGCTGTAAGCGAACAAATTGTAACATCAGTTTTGAAGTTGCGACATCAATAACTATTTGGAAATCAAGTTTCATTGAATTGGTCAATGTTGAATTTTCCCGCCTTTTTTGGCAGCCATTTTGAAAATGGCAGTCAACGAACAATTTTCAATCCAGTTTTTGAAGTCGCAACATCAATATCTATTTTGAAACCAGCTTTCCTTGAAATCAGACATTGTTTAATAATTTTCCTGCCTGTTTTGGTGGCCATTTTGAAAATGGCAGTAAACAAACACTTTTCAACAAGGTTTTGAAGTTGCAACAGCAATTTCTATTTGGAAACCAACTTTCATTGAAATTGGACAATGTTGAATTTTCCCGCTTTTTTTGGCGGCCATTTTGAAAATGGCGGTAAACAAACACTTTTCAACACCAGTTTTGAAGTCGCAACATCAATATCTTTTTGGAAACCAACTTTTATTGAAATCGGACAATGCTGAATGTACCCACCTTTTTTGGCGGCCATTTTGAAAATGGCAGTAAACGAACACTTTACAACAAGGTTTTGAAGTTGCAACATCAATATCTATTTGGAAACCAACTTTCATTGAAAGCGGACAATGTTGAATTTTCCCGCCTTTTTTGGTGGCCATTTTGAAAATGGTGGTAAACAAATAATTTTTAACATCAATTTGGAAACCAACTTTCATTGAAATCGGACAATGTTGAATGTACTCACCTTTTTTGGCAGCCATTTTTAAAATGGTGGTAAACAGACACTTTTCAACACCGGTTTTGAAGTTGCAACATCAATATCTATTTGGAAACCAACTTTCATTGAAATGGGACAATGTTGAATTTTCTTGCCTTTTTTTGTGGCATTTTTAAATGGCAGTCAATAAACAATTTTTACCACTGGTTTGAAGTTGCAACATCAATTTCTATTTGGAAACCAAATTTCCTTGAAATCAGACAATGTTGAATTTTCCCGCCCTTTTTGGTGACCATTTTGAAAATGGCAGTCAACGAACACTTTTCAACACCGCTTTTGAAGTCGCTACAACAATATCTATTTGGAAACCAAATTTCATTTAAATCAAACAATGTTGAATTTTCCCGCCCTTATTTGGCGGCCATTTTGAAAATGGTGGTCAACAAACATTTTAA
>MJUU01017116.1:44799-80676 GCA_002080025.1 Modiolus philippinarum | reverse complement strand
TGTGACAACATTTTCTAACCGTGGTAGCAGCATACACAGTCATTTGAGGAGTGATTTGTGTACATGACCCTGATGATACCATGACTAAAGCTCCTCTACGTCTGTAACATAAAATATCTTCACTGTGTTAACTAAAAGATGACATTGTTAGTATTTGTCTATGAAGTAAACACAATGAATGATGTATATAGATCAGTACCTTTGATGCTGCATAAACAGTCATTTGAGGTGTAATTTGTGAACATGACCCTGATGAAGTTATCACAATGGCTCCCTTTCCCCTGTAACATATAGAAACAGGTTTATTAAAACTTACCTTTTCAGCATGGGTTAGCTTTATCTTACTCTTAATGAGAGTGTTGAACATTTGGTTACATGTAAATTTTTCATTCTATATGGGAGGGTGAGGGAATACCATATTTTGTTACAACAAAAATTCAGGAACGTTTATCGTTATGAATGTCATCGATTTGACTTTTTCAACTTCTCACATAAAAGATTCAATAATTTTTTTTTGTGTGTTTGCATAGAATATATTGAAATGTTATCAAGTGAGATAAAGCCTTACATGGCAATCTCAGACTTGTGTTTATTCCTTACCATAGCATGCTTGAACAATACAGGAATTTTGAGTCATGTTCATTCCGACAACATTTTTGTGTATAATGCAAAAAAAATCGATACATCAATACCTTGGGATGGAATCCCTTTAATGAACACTGTTGAGCCAAGGGTGATTTATATTCAATCGATTTGTAGTGCTTCAATTTAATTGTTTTTCATCAATTAAAATTTAGTTAAATAATTGTCATGCAGGAGAAATTATAAGTACACTTCAATTTAATAAATAGTTTGTTTTTAGGTGGTATATATATTTATATTCAATAGGACTGGATTCCAATTATACTTCTCACTGGTATTTGAGGAGATCGTTTCTGCCTTCAATTTCACAAGAGTTCCTATCTCGAAAGTCCCATATTGATAATCATATTGTCCCTAATGTTGCACAGTTAAACAAGTGTTGGGGTTGCTGAAATTAATCCTATTTAAGATAATTGGTACTTTGCTCATTTTCAAAGACCTAAAAATGACTTTAAGAAGCAGACCATTAATTTTTACTTCCTCATGATACAGTGATTCAAAAATAACATTATTTCCTCACTTTGTACAACAATGTACAACACTTGCTAGATAAATTAAGACTAATGTATTTGAAGAACAAAGTTAATTTTCTTTCAATTGCTTCAAGAAAATAATACAGCTTAATTTTTTTACACTGGTAATTGTATTTTACACCACTGTTAAATATAAAATATTTCAACATGTTCAATGTTATAATTTTCTATGTGATTAAGGCAGACAATCTATGATACACATTTATTAAAGTGATAGTGATAGACTGTACAAAATAATTAATAAAATCAACTCATGCAGAAAAAATAAATGTTTACAGAAGGAAGCAGGTATAAATAATAAAGACCCATTTTTCATTCTTTACATCACAAATCTTCAGCTATTTCTAGAAGAAAGAAGACACTAATAAAAATAGATACAGTAGTCTCCTTTTCCAATAAATCCTCATTTGAAAGACCACCCATTTCTATAGCTCACATTTCATTGTAATTAACTCTTTTGTGTCAAATTAATTTACCGCTTTTAGCAGACCATGCCTCAAAGCCACCCAGTGGCTTCATCTCATCAAAAAATGCCTTTTCCTCCTCTTAAATGGCCCATTTTTTTATTTTCAGTAACATTTCTTTTAAAGACCACCAATTGACAAGGCCACTCTACTTTTGCAAATGGGAAGGTCTTTCACGAGGAGGACTAGCTAAGCCAGTTAAGCCTGATAGGTCCCGCTGTATACTATTCTATACTGTATACTGGGTAATTTTTGAGGCAGTTTTATTTTTGCAATTTTCGTGTTTGGAATGGAAGCGCGAAAATAGAACAGCGTTAATATACTTGTCTATTATTGAAGCCAATGGTCAACAATTTGGCAGCGTGCAAACCTTAATCCTGCCAATTAACCGCGAAATAAAGACGACCCAAAATTTCCCCAGATTACAGTATCTATAGTCTGAAGCAATGTACATGTATATACATACCTGCTGACCATCTGTGGCATAATAAGATGTGTCATCTAAAAAATATAAATAAGTAATTAATTTGTATCAAGTCTATTGAAAATATGCATTTATTACAAAATTTTGAATATAATATCATAAAATATCAGATTTAAAAAAAAACACTGAAAATATATGTCTTTAGAAATCTTACACTAAGAATTTTAAGAAAATATTGTTATCTTTGACTTAATTCCTATTATGAATTTCATTAAACATGGTGTCACATTGCAAAACATTTTCTTAGTATTCAAAGAAAATGGTTCTGATGTTTTTACTTTTAAAATCATTCGTAAATAGACGTAAAGAATTTTTCTCTGTTCATTTAGCATCCATATTGTATGCCTAATTGACCTTTATGAATATCAACAACAATGTCATAATTGCCAAATACAGCATAGATAAATCAAGTGGAGCAACTTGTTCATCTACAGTTTAATCCATTGAAATGTACAACATTAATGATGTAATTACTAATATTTATCATTCTAGATTAATCAATTATGGTAGTTTGCTTTTTATTTTATGAAGATTTTTTTTCAAAATACTAGGACTGGGATTTGATTTGATTACAGGAAGTAGAACATAATATACAACATCAGATTCGGAAAGAACACAATCCACAGAAATCCTTGATTCCTAAGAAATATCACATCCATGCTGAGAGAAAATCATAAGTCAATAATAAATCTCCAAATTTCATTAATTTTATTTTTCAAAACCGTTGATTACTATTAAAAAGAAAATCTGAAGTTTGTCTCCCATAATGGACTTGCCCACATTGGTCCTGTCCGTTATTCTCAACTGTATACTTTGAATCAGAAACCAAACTATTATTATTCTAGACAAATGCATGTATGTAATGTATTATTTATAGAAGATCTTATTCGTAATACTGTACATACCATGGTTGCAGCTGCTACATTAACATTGACTAGGGACCATAATCTCTGAAAATATACATGTACATTTGTGCTTTATATTAAACATGTCTAGCAGGATAAACATTTGCAAAATTTTAAAATATACTCTTTCCAACTCTATAAACATGATAAAAACAGCAACTTACAGCTACAGTAAACATGTGTTCGTGTTATTAGGAACAAATGTTGCCTGGTCTATATGCTTTTAAAAATTCTTTAAGTTTTGTTGAAAGAGACCTTTGTTTCTGGCAGAAAATAGCACTAAAGAAAGCATACATTAAGACTTTAATAAACTAACATGACAGAGTCCAATAATAAAACAGATATACAGAAATACATTTTCAAGAGTGAGACGGGGGTCTGATAGCTTGGCTCACAAGAATTTTTTTCGGAAAATTGTGCATTCTGAGAGCATTTCAAGCGGTTATAACAAGGAATTTCAAGCCAAATTTTTATCATAAAAAGACATGAAAATATAAAATTTGCTTCCATATCTGTGACCTCAATTTAGAATTTTGTTTCATCATGGTTGGGCCTATTGTAGATATTTATCAATGATTTGTAAAGGTTCCTCGAAACCGAATGTCTTGTCTGCTCACTCCGATCCACTGTCATTCCAATTTGGCCTATATTAAGATGTTGTTGCTATGCAGAATTCCAAGAAAACAATTGGTCTTTGACAGTTTCAGGATATTTACAAAATCAGATTGCAAAATTTATGAAATCCAACCACAATTTTTTTTTTTTGACTATTCATTAAAATTCATCAAAACACATGGTTGCAAACAAGAATGCCCAAAAATTGCTTGTCTTTGAGAGTTTCAGGAAATCAACCAAATTTGGAACAATATCTTTGAATTCTTAGTTTTCAGAATTATCTCTTATATGAAAAAAATGGCTAAAATATTTGATTGTATGCAAAAATTTCAAAAATTGTTATTCTTGGACATTTTCAGGAAATTTACCAAAGTTGGAACCCAAATAGAATTCTGAAAGCTTATTGCGCATCAGTCTATGGACCATATGCAACAATTCTACATCAAAATTTAAGTCTTTATTCTAAATTGTTTAAACATTGTTGATATATGGACCTAAATAGAAAATTTAGCCAAATTCATTGATGCAGAAAATATAGGTCAAGGTGACATAATTCTGGTATGGATGTTGGTTACTACTAAAGATGTAACCATTTAGCAATAATCATCAATCTATGGCATGTAGGTGCTGAGATATGGTGCAAACAAAAAATTTCATCGAAAAAATAAGTCCAACAAATGGAAAAATACGGAAAAATTGGAATTAATTTTTTCAAAAAATAAACTTGGAACACAATGATGAAATTGTATTGAATATTGTGTAAAATTTCATTGATATTGAATATGATTTATGAATTTATTGAAGTTCAAAAAAAAGTTTAACATTTGGGTTATGACACCGACGCTGATGACGAAGGAATCTATGATCCCTATGTCTCGCCTTCGCTACATTCGTCGCAGGCAAGACAAAAATAAATCAGTTGTATGAAAGAATATATCAAACAACAAGAAACAACCACAAATTTCTGGGTTTTATTGTTGTTCTATTAAACAATTTTTTAACTGGCATGAAATTCAAAGAGTTGAGCATGAGAGCATGTTTTTGGGGTAGGAGAGCTTGATTCTCATATCCAAATTGTGAAACTTGACAGGGATAGTAATTTCAGTTTAAAAGGGGCATAACTCAAAGAACATCTAATTAGAATTTTTGAGAATATGCACAAACTTTATTATGAATTAGTCTCAAAGACTTCTTTTTGGTGATGTATCAGAGAAGCAGAGCTAACAAACTGATTCAATAGGGAAACATGGTCAAATTTCCCACTTCAAAAATGACATAGCTTATTCAAACAACGGCAGTAGAATACCAAAGGAAACAATGGAGTGAAATTTACAGAAATCGAAGTCCAAAGACACAGCCAAAACGAGAACACACAAAAAATGACATTAGACACAAAATACAATGACATTAGACAGATACAAAGTACAGAAACAGAAATTACAACATTCCACAACATCCAATTATAATTTACTGTAATTATACACATCTTCAAGGAAGGTCTAAGATAAACTACAAAATATTATCAAATTCTGTCGAGCAGTTTCAGAGAAATTGTGACCACAAGTAAAGGACTGCAAGACAGACAGATGGACAGACTGAAAGACTAAAGGATTGCCTGATGTAAATACAGGTCAAAATAGTATACCCTCTGCAATTACTAATGTTGGGTATAACAAAATAGTGTGACCCTTCTGTATTTGAAGGAAATGCTTACCCTTCTAGAGGATTCAATGTAATCTTGGATATTAAAGGAGAGATCCCACTATGTGGGGTTTGGTGGTGTTGTGTACATAAAGGTCAAAAACATAATTGCCTCCTGCAACTACTTATAATAAAGTGCTACACAGAATGCAGCATGATAGGACCACAGCACATTGGCCACTGAAATTTGAACAAATGTAATTAAAAGTGAATGTTTACTCAGTTAAAAGCTTTGACACATAGTAACTAGATCGGCAATAAGAAGCACTGCACAGTAGTTAGCTGAACACAAACTTGGAACATAAAATTAGCTCTATTAATCCCTGAAAGCTCAGAAAACGTAAATATTACGCAAAATTTATTGACAAGCTACTGACAGCTTACATCAAGATGAATCCAAAGAAGAAAATCCCATCAAAATCTGATTTAAAATTAAAGATTTTAAATATTTTCAGAAATTGCAATTACAGCCCCATTTGACCCCTTCAAGCTCAAAAACGATAAGAGATACACAAAATCTGTTGCATACTATTGAAAGCTTACAACAAAAGAAATTAAAAGAAAAAATCCCATCGAAATCCGAGGAGAAATAGACATTTTACATATTTCAGAAAATTGCAATTCTGGACCATTTGACCCCTTAAAGCTCGGAAGCGGTAAAAGCTACAAAAAATCTGTTGACATACCACTGACAGCTCACAACAAGATGAATCTAGAGAAAAAAATCCTATCAAAATCTGATGTAAAATAAAAATTTTAGGAAATCTGCACATTTGCAATTTTTGCCCCGTTTGACCCCTTATACCCAGAAAGGATAAAAGTTATCAAAAATCTTATAGTAAAGCGTGATATTAATTTTTCATAAGGAATCCATTGAAAAAAACTGCATCAAAATCTGAGTAGAAATACATATATAAAATTTTTGAGATTCCCCATTTTGGTCCCATTTTTCTCATGAACCGTACATGCAGCATGAAAACCGTTGTCACACAACTGATTGGAAATTGCCTCGGGAGCACACTGAAAGAAACCCCATCAAAATGTAACAAACAATAAAAATTCTACAGCAAACGTGTGAAAACACCCAATTTTGCCCTTTTTGGCTCATTTTTAACAAATGGGAGGGGCCACAAAAATAAAAAACCAATCACAGCCTTCCTTTTTTAATTTTGTGCCAAGGATTTCATAAGGATTGATCAACTCGAACTTAAGTTATTGACCAAAATCAAAAGTGTCTACAGACGATGATGGCACAACAACAATGCAAACACTAACAACAACAACAGGGCCATACCATTATACGACCTCAAATTATTTGTGGTCTTATAAAAAGGGCATAAAATTATGATGAACAAACATTTATCTTATGTATATTTGATGCATATTGTGTATTGCACTAAGTTGAACAGATTTATATTACCTGTACAGGTACATCTAAGAAATGTTGTGGAAACTCATACATCACTCCAACATTGTTTACTGTAAATAAAAATATCTAATATTAATATTCCAAAATCTGAAAAGCAAATCAATGCTTTTCTGCTTGATTTCAGAACTTTTAAATGTTACTTCTGTTCCAATATTTTTTTTTGCAGTCACCACAACATCATAGAAGATATGACATCCTGAACTGACTCACTTACAGTGTGACCAGTGCTGTATTCCAAGAAGTACATACTTATCCTTTTAAAGCACCTGATTTCACTCCTGGATATTTAAAGAGGGTTCACACTGTATGTGCATGCTTTAGTTTTAAATGTTAGGTTTGTGAACATGTTGAAGTTAATAGAATTCTTGAGATGTTTCATGTGTTTATTCTTCCATTCTCTGCTTTTCTTGCTGTCATCATGTTTACATAATCTGGTTTATGTAATTAAAATAACATTTTCCTTAGAAGCTTCATTGGCTTTTGTGTAGGATAACCGCAGTAAATCCACTTCAAGGAAAAATTCACTCTCCCTTAAAGGAATATGTTTCTTACTAGAAGTGAATAACATGTACAGGTCATTTTTGTACTGTTTCAACTGTTTCCCTTTTCAGGCATTGTACCATACAGTTCACAATAATAGCCTAAATTGTTAATTCTGACATCATAAAATATGTCTCTAGAAAGAAAGTACAGGATTATACTTTTTTGCTTTTTGTCTCACTTAAGGTAGATAGACACTGTTGCGCTGCGCAATTCAATCGCGCATTAGAAAAATAAAGTCAGATATGGGTAGGTTTGATTTTCGGGCTGAAACAGTAATTTGACGGCTTTTCCTTTGTCTGTTTGTGGCGTCATAATTGAATGACAAACGTGAAATGTCATATTTTGTTTAGTTTTCTGCGAATTATCTCCCTTTTCCCGCAAATAATAATGTTTAATCCAGAAACTTTGTAAAATAACTCTGTTAAAAACATGGTGACATGTACATTTTATTATTCTAACCTATAAATTACATAGCGAACTATCTGTTCACAAATTGAATCGAATTCTCATGGATTAAAAGTTCATTTCTATTAAGCTAAAAATTGCCTTTCCATATTTTACCCATGCATTCTAGGTAAATTTAGGTGAAAAAATGGCTAAAAATTAGCAAACTTTGATCTTAATTCTAGAAAAAGCAAGCATGGTGACCCGTTCTTTTTCTTACATATTTCGGGTACGTAGGATTGGTTCTTCAATTATGCCAACTTACAACAAATATTACTGTCTATCTACCTTATGTTCTAAGACTCAAATCTGATCAAAAAGAAAAATCCATGTACAGCCAGGTTATCTTAACATTTTCATAAACAGTATATAAATGTGTGTATATGATTGCAGAAAGATGAAACCTGCTCATTTACAATGTATATCTTAATCGCACTTGGACAAGGGATTATGTCCAGATCTTGATTTCACTAGTTTAAAACATTCTATAATAAATTTCAATGGTATTATGATGTTCATTCTCTTCAACTATTGGTGAATCTATGTCCTCAAATTCTGTAGAATAGTTTTATTAAGCAGCACTATAAGCCTCACCTAAAATACCAATTTCCTTATCCTTGATTTCATTCCATATCTTTTCATAAATTTCTTTTCCATGTGCAAAGTCCACAGCTATAGTGTGAGTTTCCACTTTATATTGTTCCTCTAAGAAAAGAAACAAATATCTCCATTTTAAAATTGCGATCATAAGGTTTTGATATTGTGAACATTTTCAACTCCTCTGGTTTTATTATAAATGTTGTCCTGTTCACCTTTTATACCTCACAACCTTGTTAATAGAAATCTTGGCAATTCTAAAGAAATATTATAGTATTATTGCGTAATGTTTTTCATATTGGCATTGTTATAGATCTGAGGTAAGCCATATTGGCATACTTTAGGTCATATTGGCATACTTTGTCATTCGTATTAAATGGGTAGTTTAAAACATACTGAGTCAAATACAGTTATGGTGGATTTCCAGGATGATTAACATATTTTATTTGCAATTCTTCAATGAACATACCAATATTCCTCTAGTAACACCTATAAAACTCCTTCTAAACTCCTGTCTTTTGTCTTCTTATCAAGCAATCAAGTTTCTATAGAATTCTATTGTATACCAATTTGTACTGCCTGAAGGGGTTTACCTTGATACTCTAGTGATGACAAATTGGTATACAATAGAATTCTATAGAAGCCTGATTTCTTGACAAGAAGACAAAAGACAGGAGTTTAGAAGGAGTTTTATAGGTATTACTAGAGGAATATTGGTATGTTCATTGAAGAATTGCAAATAAAATATGTTAATCATCCATTAAATCCGTCATAAGTTAATTGAAAGAAAGTATTGTTATATAGTAGCTGTGATTTATCAAGTTTTCTCATTTAAATAAATCTCATATACATATATCTTCACTTGTGTCCAAAAACCCAATGGTTTAAACTCATTTCAGAGCAAATTAGAAAACTTGTTTAATCCTCCTTCATTGTTTGTCACTTGTATCATTATTATTGATATTCACCACCGTCAATTAGTCATAATATAATATAATTATTTCCATGTATTCCTTAAATGAAGAATTCTCATAGTATACTTATGAAAACTTTAAGTAAAGTAGCCTAAATTTAAAGAATAAGTTGATACTCTGTCAATATTTGGTTGGCAATTTACATTATTTTTTTTTAAGATAATCACTCATAGTCATGATAGGAAAATATAAATATATTCACCTGAGCTTTGCATGTTTTTGATTCTGGCTAGATAAATATTGCAATTTTTTTTTAACTGCAACTATCAATTTTTTCAAGTTTGACAATCATTTTTTGACATTATAATTCCATGACAATCAGTTTTGACTGACAAAAGTTCATAATCATAAGAGCTCTTTCACAGTACAACAGAGTTCTGTGTTGTACAAAATGTCTGTACATGTACAAAAATGTAGTATGCTTTTTTGTGGTTGAGTTTAAAACTTTTCTGTAAAAGGTCTATTGTTAAAGGTCTCTGGTCTATAAAATAAACCAAATTTCATGTAGACCAGCCACAAACTATTTTGACAAGAGTTTCAACAGAGATCTTTGGATGCGATATTTCTTCAGTTCCAATTTAAACTATAAATATAATTCCCTGCTAGTGGCATAATTTGAAACTGCAATTACGACAAGTATATAGTTACCTATATCTTTTGCTGCTTTGTAAAGTTTGTTTTCTCCTCTGCTGATAAGTACAACATTCAGACCCCTTCTGGCTAATTCTTTGGCATATGCAAGACCAATCCCTTCACTACTTCCTGTAACCACTGAAAAATACATAATTTGTCAAATTTTTTATGCAACATACTGTTGCCATTGCTGTTATTGTAATGTCGTGGAATTTTTAAGTCACAGATAAACTTAATTTTTTGTAAATTCCTTATTATCGCAAATTTATCAATATAATAAGAAATAGATTTTTTTATATGTTCAATTAACTAAGCATGCTAGGCTAACAATAACAAAAAAATCACTTTCTTTTGGGGGATAATATCACAAACCTTTTGCTTTTACACAAAATGAGTGGAGTTTTCATGACTTGGGGCTTTCCCACAAATAAATGTTGAAAACAACTAGGCTACCATGATTATAACTTGATGAATATTTCATCCATATTTTTTGGAGGGGGTGGGGTTTTTTTTTTGTTTTTTAGTTCTTGATTTTTTTTTATCAAATTGTTAATTAGCAACTGAAAAAAATTGTCAAGGTTTTTCTTATTTTAAAATATTTTGTAGTCCTATAACTCAATTGATCCAAAAAAAAGAATGAAAATGATATGTCAACAATTATCTTTTTCCATTATCAGACTTTGAAAAACAGGCTAAATTAAAGGTATTTAGCAATATTTACTGAGAATATAAACTAAACATTATCTTTTGATATTTAAGGGCATATCCAACAGTTCTGTGCTATATTGTCATTTTAATAATTTTTAGATATGCTGTTAAACAAGTGCCTAGAATTCCAAAAATAACAAGAAAATATTGGGTCGCTGATCTTATTTCCATGGAAATCAACCTCACACATTGATCATATTTGCATTTTTTGAAGAAAAATTAAGTTCTAGTTTTAAAACTAATTGAGAAAGTATTTCAAATCTACTCGGTACCAGGGCAACAGAAAAACAAAGTTAAGGTTTTAATAATTTGCTGAAAAATTAATTTGATTTAAGAGAGTATGTTATATCTTACTGAATTAAAGAGTATGTAGCTCGTGTTATGAAAAAAAGTTGCACGAATTGTGGAAATTTACACAGTTAAATTTACAATATTTGAAAAATTTCTCATTTTGTCAATTTTATGAAATTCTAATATTGTGTTCTTCTAATAATAAGCTACTCAAAAATGGCAAAAGCAATATAGGTCACCGAGTAAATCATAAAAATATGCAACTTTTAACAAATCTCCCGTCTGTAACCCGCATAAAGTCTGCCAAATTGGAAGGCACAAATTACCGTTCCTCAAAAACAATGGGAATTACTTTGCGACATTACAGTTATTAACATGATATTCCTGGGAAGAACTGCATTCTTCTGTGTTTTCTATTATCTCCCCCTGAAACCATTGGATATGCCCTTAACATGTTTGAAAACTAAAGGGCATACCAGTATATAACTATTTGTGGACCTAAAAATATCTAAACTTTTAATAATGGGGGGTTACATGACAGGTATGATCTAAAGGTTACTGTGTGATTAAGAGAGAAAATGTGTATAGTTCATGAAATAAAACTAGAGGCTCAGAGACTGAGCCTGTAGCACTCAACTGAGAAAATGCCTCTATGCCATGCATGACCAAAAATGAAGTTTTTTTACCAATGGGGTCCAATGTTTAGCTATGTTCTCCATAAGCACCCATGTTTTTTTCTGATCCTATTGAATGAGTAATTTTTGAAGAGGACATTCTATGCATTTAGTTAAATTTGCTAAAATAGTTTCAGAGAAGATGATGAAAAGGATGGTTTTTCTCACACCGGGTTCCAATGCTACAATATGTTCTCTACTGGAGACCATGTTTTTTGTCAGATCTAAATTAAATGAGAAATTTTTGTTAAGAACCTTTCATACTTCATTCCTGTAAAGTATGGTTGAATTTGCTTCAGTGGTTTCAGAGGAGAAGATGAAAATGTGATCTTCCCATGGGTCCAATGTTATTTATGTTCCGTGCTGACGGCCATGTTTTTTATTGGATCATAGCAAAATAAGCAATCTTTGTTAAGGACCTTTAGTACATCATTCCTGTTAAGTTTGGTTGAATTTGCTTCAGTGGTTTCAGAAGAGAAGATGAAAATGCGATTTTCCCCATATGGTCCAATGTTAAACTATGTTCGGTGCTGGCGGCCATGTTTTTTATCTGATCGAAACGAAATGAGCATGTTAAACTATGTTCGGTGCTGGCGGCCATGTTTTTTACCTGATCGAAACGAAATGAGCATTTTTTGTTAAGGACCTTTAGTACAACATTCCTGTAAAATTTGGTTGAATTTGCTTCAGAGGTTTGAAAGAAGAAGATGAAAATGTGATTTTCCCATAGGGTCAAATGTTAAACTATGTTCCATGCTGGCAGCCATGTTTTTTATGGGTTTGGAACGAAATGAGCAATCTTTGTTAAGGACCTTTAGTACATCATTCCTGTAAAGTTTGGTTGAATTTGCTTCAGCAGTTTCTAAGAAAAAGATGAAAATTTGATTTTCCCATAGGGGCTAATGTTAAACTATGTTCCGCGCTGGCGGTCATGTTTTTTATCGTTTCGGAACAAAATAAACAATCTTCATGAAGGACTTTTAGTACATCAGGTTGAATTTGCTTCTGTGGTTTCAGAGGAGAAGATTGTGATTTTTCCCAAAGGGTCCAATGTTAAACCTAAGTTCTGCACTGGCCGCCATGTTTTTTATCAGATCAGAACCAAATGACCAATGTTTGTAAAGGACCTTCCATACATTATTCCTGTAAAGTTTGGTTGAATTTGTTTCAGTGGTTTCAGAGAAGATGAAAATGTGAAAAGTTAACTGACGGACGACGGACGCCAAGTGATGGCAATAGCTCACACTGACCCTTCGGGTCAGGTGAGCTAAAAAGGTTATGGGAAAGGGGAGATAATTTGCAAAAAAATGAAAAAAAATATGATATTTCATATTTGTAAATTAGTTATGATGTCACAATGAAACGGCCAAAGAAAAGACCATTCCAGCTTGAAAATCCAAGTCAATTCTGCATCATATGCTTCAAAACATGCACCAATCAAATGCACACTGTAATTAATGTCAATCTACCTTAAACGTGTTAAATAAAAGATTATTTGATAATTGTCTGTTGGTTATTTCATAGTACCGTGATTATTTTTGCTGTGACCTTACAGGTAAATGCAAGCTACATTAGAAACATGAAGACATGAATAGTCTACCATGTCATATGCTAGTGTGGGCATCAATATGATAAATAATAGGACCATATGGCAAGTCTGACACAATACTGAACTACATTTTTTGTAGATGGGAGCAGTTGGAAAAGACAGCTAATCCCCTTGTCTGCTGCTATTAAATTTCCAAATTCAGTTAAAGTTTCAAAATATTAATTCTCAATGATTCAATGAGTCATATCGGAGACTGTCATGTACTTGCCATTAACAGCCCGCATATAAAATATCACTAAATTATCACTAACAGATACTGTCAAACCTCACTAAATTATGAAACTGAGGACAAGGAAAAAAGCCACTCACAAATCAAATATTATTGACCTACCTTTAACATGTTTAATAGATAGTGGGAAACTTAACATGCTCATTTTACTGTGAAATTAAGGTGAAAGACAATGCAAAATGCTTATACCAGACTAGTATGTACTACATGAGACCAACCCACATACCAAATATCATTGATTTACCATAACAAGTAACTCAGAAACTGACCTAATCACAAAAACATAACATGTTCACTAGACCATGAAATTGGGGTCATATGAAAGACTGTCATATACTACCAAGAACCAACTTTTATACCAAATATACATGATAAAATTGACCTACCACTAACAGTTACTGAGAAACTGAACTAATCAGTCACTAGAACATGAAATTGAGGTCACAGACAAAGGCCATATAGCAAGCTGTTATGTACAGTATAGCCAGGGACCTACCATGATAAATCACTGTGATAGACATATCACTCTAAATTTTCAAATAACTACATCTCTTTTCATGCTTTTCCTGAATGATCTATCTGCATAATTTCTTTTGCATGTTAAGTGGTAGACTGCATCACTTTAAACATGTTAAATCAAAAGAAATCATGTTGATAAATGTTTTCTTGTGTAAAGAGGTTGTAAAATTATCAAGAAATTGTCCAATAAACAAATGACAGGTATCTATGATGAATGAGCATCAGAACAATGAAAAATAAAGAAAATTGGCTAACTTTAACTCGCTAGTTTTCTTGTCAAATTCCATCCTACTATTACAAAATTTTACCAGGATAAAGCTCTTTGTATCATATAAATTTTGTAGCATTAAATACCAAAGAACAAATGTTGCTGAATAGTAAAGGACTTCCTACTAGTGTCTTTCTATGGCGGAAAGATCCATAATCAACAGGTTTACTAAGTTCTAACAAAAATCAAAGGCCTGTTATTACAATATCCAAATTAAAATTTCCAAAATTACATAATTTTGTCTTACGGCGGCCATTTTATATAAATTTTCGGAGGACATGTTTAAGACTTCAATCTGCTGTAACTTTTGAACACATAATCCGATTTTCAAAATTTAAGCACCATTTTGTTCCTTTTTAGTCAGGCTGTCTTTCTGAATGGCTTTTATTTAAATCAAAGATCAATTTAAAAAATGTCTGACCTCCCTACTCACTAGAACATGAAATTGAGGTCACAGACAAAGGCCATATAGCAAGCTGTTATGTACAGTACAGCCAGGGACCTACCATGATAAATCACTGTAATAGACATATATGTATGTATCACTCTAAATTTTCAAATAACTACATCTCTTTTCATGCTTTTCCTGAATGATCTATCTGCATAATTTCTTTTGCATGTTAAGTGGTAGACTGCATCACTTTAAACATGTTGAATCAAAAGAAATCATGTTGATAGATGTTTTCTTGTGTAAAGAGGTTGTAAAATTATCGAGAAATTGTCCAATAAACAAATGACAGTTATCTATGATGAATGAGCATCAGAACAATGAAAAATAGAGAAAATTGGCTAACTTTAACTCGCTAGTTTTCTTGTCAAATTCCATCCTACTATTACAAAATTTTACCAGGATAAAGCTCTTTGTATCATATAAATTTTGTAGCATTAAATATTTTTGGGAAAATAGAAAGTGTACTAAAAAAACGTCATATGAAGTGTAAAATTTCGCGGTATATTTCTAAAAAAAAACAAATTATCCAAGTTTTGGAGCAAAATTTGTGTACTTTGGAATAAATTTATTTTACAAAACTTTACTATGATTGGCAGCAATCCTGTTTCTATAAAATGATGTATTTTGTATTAAAATCGGTAGATAAAGTAGATGTAAAGTGTACTTAACATGCTAAAAATATCCTATGTTTCAACAAAGAAATGCTCAAAAATATGACGATTTACAGGTAAATCTGCCACAACAATTGTAAGAAATTGAAATTTTTCTAATATTAGTCCCAGCTAAAAATCAAATGGTCCAAGCCTTAATCAGTAATGAGGCTTGTCAAAGTGATTGAAATTCTAAGGTCAATCCCCTGTGTTGATCACAGGTGTCGGAAATTTATGGTGAATCGAACTATTCGTTTCACTCACTACAATTTTAAACTTCATTGTCTGGGCTCTGTATTTGAACTTGTATTGATATATTGATAAATTTTCTGACTCCTGTGTGTTGACCTTGATGAAATCCTCTTGTAACAAGCAGAAATCAAAAATATTTACAAATGAACTTTTATGTTGTGTGTTCCTGATAAAATATTGTTGAAATAAATGTTGAGGCTATTTGAATTATCATTTCCTTCTGCTTGTATTACCAGCCCAGAGTCCAAAACGCTTCCTGTAGTCTCCAATGTACGATAGTTTGCTCAGCAAATGGCTATTTGCTGCTTTTAGTAAACTGGTTAAACATTGCAAGAATTTCTTGCAACCATATAAAGCACCAAGTACTGCTAGTGCATCTCTTGCATTTGAAAACGTTCTTTCTATTTCAACAAGCAAAAAACTAAAGCGGTCAACCACTGCCATCCCTTTATAGGGCTTTGGTATCTGTCTATATCAACAACACTTTTTTCCTCCTACACCGAAGAACGGTTTAAAAGTTAACACTAAAAACCAACTTTTGCAATTAGAAAAATGTCGACATAAACGGACGTATATGAAATTAATTTTGATTCTCTTTGATATCTTGGTGAATTATTATTAAATGGTGAGCTAAATTTTGTTAAATTGGAACACTTTTCGAAAGAAAAATAATAAATCACTATTACAAATTGTTGTTTTTTTGTTGTGTGATGGATGTATAATCATCTACCCTGACCCCAAATAGTCGGGTGCCCAACGTCCAAAAAGACGTTTAGTTTAGTTTGCGAGTTTGGGTTAACGGAATAACACAAGACTAATTTTTGTTTCATAGGCTGGAGAAGTTATTAAATTTTATATTTTTCATTGTCGTAGAAAGTTTCCGTGGTCACGATTTCTGTAGTTTCTAATTTTAAGGGGTACCATATAGCAGAGCTTAGGAAATGGTATCTTTAATATTTTTTTTTTAATTTTAATTGATAGAAATTCTATTTCTTCTTCTTCCATATAAGAGTTGGGTTCACGACTGGAAAGTTGTAATTTACACTGGTTAAAACTATATCGGTACATCGTCATGTCCGGTTATTTTATTCACGGTAGAGCCTGGAGTGCGCCGCGGAATTCCTCTAAGTGGTCCCAGTTGTGCGACCTTGGCTGGTACAACCAAACCGGATTAAATTGAAATTTTCGTTCCTTGACAGGTCACAGATTTGATAGACAGAACAAGTTGCTAGAGTATGTAACTCTAATTGGTCGGACCATGGAGGTATTTATACCTCCATGGTCGGACATTTAATTAACTTTAGTCATCAAGCATGAATTAGAGCACACCCCGTCGCGTTGACAGCACTCATCAATTACATTCCGAGTGCATTCGTTTCATGTGTTTTGGATTTTAACTTGAAAAGAATGTTACCGTATCTGTAGTGAGTATTCTTTACATCGTGTACCACATTTCTGTTACGTTCTCGAAAATAAATAATTTCATTTTCTGATTTTTTTTTTTGGGGGGGGGGGGCAAATTTATTTAGTGCCTCGATTTTTCGTGCACCGATTGTGACCAATCTCGTACCATTTAAAGAGTGACCATTTGTAGTATCCAGCTGCAAAATCTTTTTATTTATTCAATTATTCAAACTATCTTTGTTTTGTTTGCGCGACGCTTGAGAAATTGTACATACAACACAACATATTTTGAAACATGTTTATTCGGTAGGCAAATAGACAAAATGGTTTTTCTTTTCTTTCTTCTTTTTCTTTCTTTTTTCTTTCTTCTTTTTCTTTCGTTTTTTATTTATTTTTTGTTGTTGTTGTTTTTTTTTTAATTTCTGCATTTAATGGTATTTAATTTATGAAAATCTAAATGGAAACTTCTCTACAATTTTTCAAAAAATAGTTCTGCAACTACTTTTCGGACATCGGATAAAAGCTTTTACACCTAATGAAAATGAGTCTTCTCGTGTACTTAGAATATGGTATAATGAAGTAAATATTATCATATTTATTACTTTCTGTTGACAGAGACCATGAAAACCTTGCATGAAAAAATACTTTAGAATTCATCAGAGTTTCGCCATAAGAAATAGGGAAAAGTAATATACATCCACTGCAAATGTACACAAACCAACTAGAAATTATCGGAACATATTATATTTATTCAAAACAAATAACATTTCTTTTAATTTTCTTTTTTATTTATAGTTTACAATCGAGACCTATTCAATAAATCGCACGATATTACGCAAATAACCAGGTTTTTTTCTTTACTTGATTGACTCAAGAGACTTTGCACTTAGTTGATAATTTATAATGAAGAAACCTGATTTTGAATATCAATGACTTAATACATTGGCGGATCCGGGGGGGGGGGGGGGGGNCCGGGGGTTGGAACCCCCATTTTTCTGGACAATCATGTATTTTTAATGAATATCATCAACAAAATTTTCGCGCCTCGTTCCGCTCGGCGAAATTTCCTTTCAATTACTATTAGAACCCCCTTTTCTTATTGCCTGGATCCGCGCCTGTAATAATTGGCATGTTATAAGTTCTGCACGTGTTAGTATTTTCTCTTCTGTGTACTATCGATTATTATTAATTAGGGATGTCAACGAGTACTCGAGTATCGCTGGAAAGGTACGAATATCGAGTATCTAATTCGTACTCGAATAGTCGGCATTATATTTACTGTCATTTTCTTTGTTAACTTGACTACCTCCGTATTTCAGAGCAATATAAATTTCTAGCTGTTCTCTTCAACCCGTAGGAAGCTGTACAATGGGAATTGAGGGGATGCGCTTTTGAACGGAGGGTAGAGAGCTCAGGTAAATCAAAACATTGCAGACGAAGATGGAACATGTTGCAGAAATGTAGTTTACATTTGTTTAAAGGCTATGTTTGATTGAAAACCTTATTTCAAATATGCCTTAATATTAATATATCTGTTCGTTGTAAACTTGTAATGTGAAATATCACCACAAATCATGAAAGTTTATTTGAACGGAAAACTGGTGGGTTGCGAGCTCCGTTCAAAATGTAGCGAGGCAATAGAACGGAGGGTAGCGAGCTTAATGTTAACGTATAACGTACGCATGAAAATGATAGTAAGGTACATTTGAGAATTTTATCTTCCAGAATGAAGCCAATTCTCAGCAAGAAGGTACCAAAAAGTAACAAATCCAAAGCTAAAATAATAGCAATTTACCAGTTAAATGCTTTTTCTCTCGAAATATATTAAATGTATTGAAACATTTTTAGCCAGTAGCCAGTACTTTGGTGCTGGCCCGAAAACCGATTTAATCTCGAAACTTGCAATATCTAAATTTATTAAAATTTTGTTCAAAACTAAGGAGAATAGCTCTGTACTTAGCTGATTTTGGTGTTTCTACTTAGATCTAATTTGGTAATTTGTTCTCTCTCAGCCTGTACACATATTTCGGTATATTGTTTTCCAAATATTTTGATGTTATCTTGCACTGGAGAGAAATAAGTTGTCGAAATGCGCAAATGCAGAATTCAAATTAATAGTATAACTTCGGTATTTTGTTATTTTTTTAGAAATAAAGAGAGAAATACGAACGACTTTGATGTATATTGAGTACAGTATGACTAGGAACTAGTATGTCTACATTTGCCGCGTTTTTGTAAAACATTTGATTACTTCGGTAAACGTTAATTAAATGAAAAAAAGATGTTGAAAATATTGTGCGTTGTAATAATAAATTGAGAGAGGGGTCATCTTGATCACTTATGGCCCTGTCACACAATAACGCACAGCGCCAATGTTCGAGAACATTTCCGTGCACCATGATGCGCGTTGTATGAGTTAGCAGTACATTCTTTACATGTATATGTTATCGGGCTATTGACAGCTATGTATCGTGAAATATCCCTTGAGCCAGATTTTTTGGAGACCAAACCCTCCTGCAATTTTGTCGCTTTTTTCTGTGTTTTTCCTATCGACCCATAGTTTTTTCAAAAAAGGGGGGGGGGGGGGCGAAACCAAATATATTTTCCAACTTAAGGGGGCACTGACATTGCTATACAGACGCTCTATGTATGGTAGGCGACCGCTACGGACACATCCGGTATAAGTCATGTATGCTAGTGGAACGACTTTGAAACATGACGGTCGCCATACTTTAAACCGGTTTGTGGACAAGTTATGGATAAGTCTTCTGTGCGTTGTAGATCGTAAGTCTGACGTGTCAAACAAGAGAATTTCTTCAATTTCTCAAGTGTATGCCAACTTCTTACACAATTTAGCGAATGTCGGCTAGAACAATATAGTGTGTTAGAGTTTAAAAGATGGAAATAATAAAAAAAAATGCTGTGATTTGTAAATATCAATACAGATATTTTGCGTGCAGTCCATATAAAACGATAAAGACAAGTTAATCAAGAATTTCACACAATTATAATTCAAGTAATTATCCCCGCACTTTCGAAGAAAGTTCGGGGATAATGTTATACCCTCCGTCTGTCCGTCACACTTTTCTTGTGACTCAAACTCCTCCTACATTTTTGGATTTAGGGATTCAATTTTGTTGTATAATTGTTGCATATAGTCCGCAGATGCGCAATAAGCTTTCGGATTTTCGATCTTGGTCTTGGTGCAAACAAGAGGCCCCATGATGTCAATTTTTACACGTGTGGCATGTGACACAAACTCCTCCTACATTTATGGATTTAGGGATTTAACTTTGTTTTAGAATTGTTGCATATAGTTTGTAGATGCGCAATAAGCTTTCGGATTTTTGATATTGGTCTTGGTGCAAACAAGAGGCCCCATGATGTCAATTTTAACAAAGACCAAAAGATGTGGATTAGACACATGTGGCATGTGACGCAAACTCCTCCTACATTTTTTGATTTAGGGATCAAATCTTTATGCAGAATTGTTGCATATAGATTTGCAATAAGCTTTTGGAATTTTGGTTCCGGTTCCAACTTTGGTAAATTTCCTGAAAATGTCAAAGACAATTTTTTTTAAATTTTGGCATATTATCTTATATTCTGACGATTGTTTGGTAAAAAACAAAATTCTGATAACTTAGGTTTCTGAAAGGCGGTTCCAATTTTGGTAAATTTCCTGAAAGTCTCAAAGACCACTTATTTTTTGGAATTCTACCTAGCAACCGTATTTAAAATGTTTGCGTAGTTTAGGACGAACATTTTCATCAATTGGATTTCAAAAATATTTGATTCCAATTTTGGTAAATTTCCTGAAAGTCTCAAAGACCACTTATTTTTTGGAATTCTACCTAGCAGTCATACTTAGATTGTTTATTTAGTTTTGGAAAAACATATCATCAACTGGATTTCAAAAATATTGATTCCAATCTGGGTAAATTTCCTGAAAGTCTCAAAGACCACTTATTTTTTGGAATTCTACTTAGCAACCATATATCCTAGAATTCTTTTAGTAACAATAATGGATTAAAAAAATATGCCAAGGGTGTATAACAACTGTTTTCTGTGTCAAACAGGGAGTGCGGGGATAGCTGTCGTTTCCGACAACATCTAGTTATTAATTATAAATGAATTTGCAATTCTTTCATAAAATACTGTCTTGATATCGCTTATGTGACACTTACTGTTCATAGAGGGTCATTAAAACATCCGTAAAAAGGTTTTTAGACAGTCAGATTCGCGAAGTATACCTCGAAAAATAATAGGTACGTGAATTTACTAATTTAGAAAGACGATTTTTTGACATGGAGAACCATTCAGGGCCCTCCTCATAAATATTCCGTAGTTAAAGGCATGTATCGTCATTTATATTGCTCATAAATTTTTATTTAGCATAACGTGCTCGCGATCCTCCGTTCAATACATTCACTACCCTCCGTTCAATATATGAAATACTGGCTCACTACCGATTGAACGGAGCTCGCAACCCTCAAATAATTGGTTCACAAAAGAAAATTGCAATTAATTTTAATTTAAAGCAACTCTTTGAAAAGCTCGTAATTCAAATATGTACTTCTATCTATAGGCATATAAAATAAATAAAATTGTTTGTTTAAAAATTTGCATTTAAATTGTTATATGCGAAAAGGTCATTTCGTCTGCACGCTAAATGTCTTACCTGAGCTCTCTACCCTCCGTTCAAAAGCTCACTCCCCTCATCTCGCATTGTACAGCTTCCTACGGGGTGCTCTTGATATACACAATTTACTAACAGATCTCCTAATATCAAATAATGTAACAGTAACTTCGGTATTTTGTTATTTATTCTGAACATCTAAAGAAACGCAGTTCTATGTTACTAAAGGTTACAAAAAAAATAAATAAATAAATAATAAAAAAAAAAAAAAACAATGTCATCTAGTAAAGTAAGTAAGAACCGAACCTAATAAAAAAAACAATGTCATCTAGTAAAGTAAGTAAGAACCGAACCGTCAATCCAAAACGAATATTCCAAGGACAATGGCAACATCAGAAACATCAAACAAACAGAGACACAACACGAGCACGACACAGAAAAGAAAAATGAAGACACACAAAGATGAACAACACGGGCCCAATAAAAACCATGGGTGAGATCAGATGCACCGGTAGAGTATGCATCTCCTGCTTCTTATAAGACACCCACCGTGTTGAACATGTCAAATCCGGTGTAAAGTCAAAGTCAAATCCGTGAGAGGAAACAACAATTAAGCTCTAAAGGGAAATCAGACTATATTTTTGACTTAACAAAATATGTATTGCGAAATAGTTTTTGAATTAATATTGATTTTGTTTCACCCGTGTCGATCAACCGTTAATTATGATTCAACAGTAATAATTATGCAATTGAATTGATCAGACAAGCGTGCTACTAAACAAACAGAGGGTGTCAAAGACAAGCTTGTATATAATTTCGCTTTGATTGAATTTTGATGAATTAAAATTTTGATTTGCTGTAATGGTACACAAACTGCGAATTGTGCACCTGTAATGGCATATGAGCAAATATTGTAGATATTTTTCATTGCAATGATAACTCGATCTTAAGGATCTTGATGTCTAGTAATTTTCATTTCAAAAGATCGCCGAGTACTCGAGTATTGAATCCGAGTACTCGAGTGGTCTTTTTCATGTATTTTGACATCCCTTTTATTAATTTTTTTGGCGATTGGTCAAATACTATAGACGGTATGTTTGGGTCATCCAATTGTGATTAGATGGCTGTTTTATGACGTTCCTGTTGTGTCTGGGACTTCGTTGGAATTCATAAATGAAAGGGCTTTTGTACTCAAATCGACGCGCCTGTAAATGTCAATTATATGTCCAACCAATGAGAGTTACATACTCTGGCAACTTGTTCTGTCTATCAAATCAACACGCACACCAAACCTGGAAACTGTAAAGGTTCTTTGTGACGTATTCATGTTTACAATCTGAGTGGTAAATAGCATGCATGGCAAGGTCATAAATCTGTGACCTGTCAAGGAACGAAATTTCAACTTAATCCGGTTTGGTTGTAGTGCATTCCATTCCACGATGGTACGGGGAAAAATGAATTCCTGTAGATGTCGTTGGTGATCCTTTGTTGGTAAAACTTGTGTTCCCCTCGAGTTCTACTGTCGCCACCTTTGAGATACCTGTTCTTGTCGACATCTATAAGTTCATTTTGAATGCGGTAGAGCACGCATAGTCTGTTATCTCGACGCCTCGATTGTAGTGAGGTCCAGCCAAGATCTCCCATCATTGCTGTAACACACCCAGGTGTTCGGGTTGTATAGTCATTATTGACAAATCTGGCTGCCTTTCTTTGGGTCAGTTCTGGTGAATTTATGCTTGTCTGGTTTGTTGGATCCCAGATGGTTGAAGCATACTCTATTACTGGTCGAACTAGAGTTGTGTAGCTAGCAGCTTTCACCCGGCGGTTTTGTGCATTCTTTGAGGTTGCGTCTAACAAAACCCAATGTGCGATTACTCTTGGCTGTTATGTTATCGATGTGCTTGTCCCATGAAAGACTTCTCGAGATGGTAACTCATGTTCAACAGGCTCTAGTATTTGTCCGTGCAGGCTATAAGGATATTCTATGGTATCTTCTCTTTTTGGTGGTATTCGGATGACGTTGCATTTAGAGGGATTGACCCTCATTAACCAGCTTTCCTCCCATCTCTCTAAAGAATCGAGGTCTTTTTTGCAGTTGTTCGCTGTCTATGGTGTTACTGATGACTCTATATAGTAAGCTGTCGTCAGCAAACAAACGGACGTCAGAATCTGTGTAACTTGGCATGTCTTTGATATAGGCGAGAAATAACAGGGTCCCAGTACTGTACCTTGCGGCACACCAGAGAGTACATCATCCTGTTTTGATTTGATCCCTTCCAATATCACCTTTTTGCCTTCTGTTTGAGAGGAACGATTTTATCCACTTGTTGGTGTTTCCCCCAATGCAGTAAAAATCTAATTTATATAGGAGTCTTGAGTGTGGTTCTTTGTCAAATGCCTTTTCAAAGTCAAGGAGTATGATATCCACCTGGTTCCCATTAGCGATGTTTTTAGCTATTTCATCGATGGTTATTATTAACTGACTTTCACATGATCTTCGCTTCCTAAATCCATGCTGGTTATCACATAATATATCCTGATGGTCAAAATGAGATATAATACTACTGTGTACAGTGTGTTCTAGTAGTTTACAAGTTAGCTCTTAGAGAGACTGGGCGATAGTTTGCTGCTAGATGAGTACCCCCTTTCTTATAAAGAGGAACTATGTTGGCATCCCTCCAGTCCTGTGGAACTTCGCCTGTATCAATTGAGAATTGGAAGAGAAATGTCAGTGCTGGTGCTTGTTCATCTGATGTGGATTGCAAGATATTAGTTGGTATTTCATCTCGACCAACTGCTTAATTAGTGTCTAATTGTTGTAGTAGTTTCCTGACACCGTTCCCTGTTATCTGGGTATCTAGCATTTTCAGGACATTACTAGGACCCTTATCTGGAAGGGTACTGTCATCTTCCCTTGTAAAAACAGAGATGAACTGTTCATTGAGGATATCAGCTTTACTCTGGCTGTCGCTCTTCAGGAAGCCTTGTTTATTTTTAAGTGGTGCAACTCCTTCTGATTCCTGTCCCTTACTTTTAAGAAATGACCAGAATCGTTTCGGTTTGTCAGTGAAACTGACACAAATGATGTCATTCATGTATTCTTTGTATGTTCTTCTTATTTGCCACTGTACTTGATTCTGTAAGTATTTATATCTGTCTCTATCTTTTTTCTTGCAGGTTCTTTTTTGCTTTCTTATGGGCCTTTTGATTCCTTCTGATTAAACGTTTGATTTCAGTGTTAATCCACGGATGTGTAAATTTAGTTGATGTCAATTTGGTTGGAACTTTCTCATTGGTTATGTTTAGTATTCTCTGTTTAAATGTTTTCCACATTTCCTCCAGGTTATCGAATATTATGGTGTTGAACTCTTCGACAAATATTTTAACATCATCTCTGATTGTTTCAATGTCTGCTCTCTTCCATAAGAATATTTTACGTTTGACTGGTTTAGGTCTCTGTGCTTTTATAGTTTTATCTAAAAGAACAATAACATGATCACTATTTCCTATCGCTGGTAAAGGTTTGCATCTTTGTTTGAAGCTTGGATGACTGGTGAAAATTAAACCGAGGACTTTATCATTTCTCGTTGGGAATTCCACTATCTGTTCAAGATTATTATCTGCAACTATGAAAAGAAAGTTTGGTTGACTTTAGCTGGATATTGCTTTCCACTAATAACTAGTTGATCCCAATCGATATCTGGTATGTTGAAGTCTCCCCCTATTATCAATATGTTCTCTTTAGATTTCTGTAGTCTTCTGTTGTATTATTTAAGAGGTCATCTGTATGATTTGGTGGTCGATAATATGCTGCTAGTATGACTTTTTTGGAGTTGACAGTAATTCTTAGTAGGAGTCTCTGATATCCCGATGAGAAGCTATTTTTGTGAAAGTCCAGGCCTAAAATTTTGTCTTACTAGCTAGACTGTAACTTATTTTTAATTGAATTTTATAATAAAAAGGGTCATGAATCTAAGACATTTTCGCTATAATCTGTACATATGTGCCAAAAGTCATGGATGTCATATCTGCTATTACACAATTTACTTCGCTTGATAAATCTGGAAAGGTACGAAGCGCGACAACTCTAATCAATATAAAGGTAAAATAACACTGTAGACCAAGTCTTATAAATTATTTGGATATGTTGGAGATTTTTATATTGGTCGAATTTCGAATTCTCATGTATATGCTAATGTTTTCACATCTAAATTGAGATTTCACTATCTATGCAGATGATATAACAGGGTTTGGGTCAGTTCTATTGATTTTATTAGGTTTTGGTAGTGCGTGCTTTTCATGGAAACTTACTTATGTGATACCAAAAACAAAAATGTGCTTTATTTTGTCGAGGTTTTATTCAACTTTGAAGACGCAAGGCTTTAAGATTTAAATCAGGGTTTTCTTTAATCAATTATGGTTCAACAAAAACTTAAAAATTACTATTCATAATAATTGAAAGTGTCCATTAGATATTTCATGTGCAAATATTTAAAATTGCACTCCTCAAAACAAAAGGTCACCTTGAAACTTGTTTAATGAAGATGAATGACAAATCATTACTAAAAAATAAAACAATAAACTGTCTGTATAAAATTAATATTATTTTTTAAAAAAATCATGAGATGTTAATTGGTAAAATGAAGCCAACTTTTAGTTGTGTGAGATTTTTCTTAATTTTAGGAAATGACCTTTAACCCCATTTTGAATAAAATGTAACCAAATTCGATCTCTACGACATTGTAATTTCGATTCGTTATAGTTTTCTCTTTCCAAAAATGCATAATGCAGGTGTGTGTGTGTGTGATTCCGTTAATCCAAATTCACAAAAATCGTTGCTTGGACACCCTGCTAGAAGGACTTATAAGGACTTATCTCATTATACGTCCTTGCTTGACAGAATTGGTTTTTAAGTGTTTCCGAATTTAAGAACTTAAATGAATATGACATATCGAAATTTCACGTAATTGTGTTTAAGTTATATCAGAAGTCCATTTATTAGTACTACTGGTTATATCTATTGTGTTTGATATTTAATTTCATATTTTGTCTTTAACTTTGAAGATTTAAATTTCTTTCCCTACTTTTCTAATGTAATATATGAGTTACAGTGAATATGCCACGGTCAGCTATGGAATTTGTAAAATCACTATAAATTTAGGGATTTTGTTATAAGATATGATAAGAAAGATTTATTTGAAATTCCGTTAGCTATAACAATAAACATAAGTTTGTTTTTATCTAGAGCTTTTTACCGAATATAAAACAAGTACATACATAAATAAGATACCAGTGGCATACATAAAACAAAGTAAGCAATCATATAAGACACACAAGGAATACATATAAAACAATGTAAGCAGTTATAAAAGCACACATGACATACATTTAAGACAATATAACAATAATTTAAAACACATAACATTAGTTATATCACTTAATTGGTCAGTGGGATGTAAAATCACTAATTAAAACCAGGGATTTTACAAAATCACTGAAAAAATCAATAATTTTACTGAATCCCTGGTCAGGTTTAGGGAATTTGTAGATAATTTGCAGATTGCGTTCCAACATTTCTATATCTGTATTTAATCGACCGAGCTTAAAGTTTTTAATCAATTTAGAGTATTTTAAGTTCAGTGCGATATAGCATCGGAATCAATGTAAGAAACGGGGAGCAGATTTTCTCTTGAAAACTTCTTCAAGCAAGAAAGCTGAGTGTGAAAACTAAAGGTATGAAAACAAATACATCGTAACCCAAATGATTCTAATAGCCATCAACATACATTTTTGTTCTTGTTTTGACTTTTTTTGTTTGTTTGTTTGTTTTTTTATTTTTTTTTTCTTTTTTGTTTTGTGTTATTTTGTTTTTGTTTTTTGTGTTTTTTTTTTTTTGGTGTTTTTTTTTTTTTTNGGGGGGTCAATGGTTTCTATTTAGAATTTCTCTTGATTTTTTTCAACTTTTGTACATTTATAAATTCACACGGTAACTTCGGTATTTTTCTTTATTTGTGTAAAGTACTAGTATTTGGAATGTTTGGATTGTTATGATCAGCCATATACTGATATCCTGCATTTGAGCCAGGGATTAGTATCTGCCACTAAATGTCCTAGGAGGAATGATTTTTCCCATTCCAGTGCAATTAACATTTTTTAAAACGGAATTGAAAACTATTGACATTTGAACGACGATTAAACAGATATGGGGAAGATCAAGACCAATTTTACAACTATCTTGCCGATATCACCACCAGACAGGACCGTGTAGATTCAGAAATTGAAGAATTAGAGCTGGTTCGAGAGGCAGGTGATGGCATTCTATCAGAAGAGTATTTGTAAGCATTTGTAAGCATTTAACAAATTATGATTTTTTTTCAAAAGAGATGTTAATAATTATTATAGTAAGTAAGTAAGTAAGTAAGTAAATTTTTATTTTCCAATCAAGGGTCCATATAGAGCATATAATTAAACAATGATTTCCATTCTTCACTCACACACATTTCTCTCATACTTCTCTCATACTGATTATGATTGATTATGAAATGACAAAACAAATTATTTATAATAAACACAAAAGATATTAAAATATTAATTAATATTAAACATTGCAGCTGGGAAATGAAATTTATAAGCCAGAAACCATAGAGGAGTCCACTAAAGCAACAATAATAGAATTATTTTTTTCTAATATTAAAACATTTAAGTAAAAATGTTGACAACAATATATTTTTTCATTTTCATTTGTGAGTAACCAAAAGAATTTGTTGTCATTTGAGAGGGAAATAAAATTTTTATTACTTTTTTTTAATCTCAGTGAAAAATGATTTCCCTGTCTGTCATATATAAAGGACATTCCAGGAGGAAATGAAGTTCATCCTCTATTACATTGTTGGTGCATTGCTGGCAAACTCTTTCCTCCCTATCAAGAATAACTAATTTCCCAGATTTATCTTTCTTTCTTTCGTATCGTCCTGATTCTATTCTTAGTGAATGAGCACTTATTCGAAATTTTGTTAAAATTTGTCTATAATTGAATTTTTTTATGTTTAGATATGTTTCTAAGCCAAAATTTTCTTTAAATCTAAAATATGTTGTTAATTTTCCACTATTTTTTCCTAGTTCCCTTTGTTTTTTCCACATTGAGAGGGAAATAAAATTTTTATTCCTTTTTTTAATCTCAGTGAAAAATATTTCCCTGTCTGTCATATATAAAGGACATTCCAGGAGGAAATGAAGTTCATCCTCTATTACATTGTTGGTGCATTGCTGGCAAACTCTTTCCTCCCTATCAAGAATAACTAATTTCCCAGATTTATCTTTCTTTCTTTCGTGCCGTCCTAATTCTATTCTAAGTGAATGAGCACTTATTCGAAATTTTGTTAAAATTTGTCTATAATTGAAGTTTTTTATGTTTAGATATGTTTCTAAGCCAAAATTTTCTTTAAATTTAAAATATGTTGTTAATTTTCCACTATTTTTTCCTAGTTCCCTTTGTTTTATCCACATTGATATAAATTCTTGTTTAAGTTTAGTCTTAAGTTGTTTTTTAAGCTTATAATGAGATATAGTATTACAACTATTAATATCTATATTTAGTTTATTGCTCACCATTACAATGGTAGAGTACCATGTTTTTACATTTTTATCATGCAAGTCTTTACATTCTTGATATGCACATCTTAATAAATCTGAGGGTTGGCTTTGCAGTCTATGCCAATAAAGAAAAGAGTTTAAAATAATAGTAAAGTACATTGGGTATCCACCTAACTCAGAAAGGATTGCTATATTTGTGCTCTTCTTGTTCACTCCGAGAATATATTTGCAAAATTTTATATTGAGTTTTTCCATCTAGCAGTCTTTAAATATTTCAAATAAATCACTTCTAAATTGTTTTGCAGAAATGGTGAGGCTACACCAATTTTCACTTCCATAGAGGAAAATAGGTTTAATTGTGTAGGTCAAATAGGTGTAATAGTGTTTTTAGAGGGGGTTTGCACATTTAACATTTTTGTATAATTTAAATGAAGCTTAAGAGCTTTGTTATATAAAGTTTTACGAGCCTTCCCAAATTTACCACAGGCTGATATAATTATACCTAAATATTTATATAATTTTCTCATTATCAATAGTAATTTTTTCTTCCATTAAATGGCCTGCTTTATTAAAAATTATAACTTTAGATTTATTAATATTTATTTTTAAACACCATTTTTTACAGTAACTACTTATTCTGTCTATTTCTTTCGATGGGAAAAATATTAAAGTAACCGAGTCTCATAAACACCTAGGCGTCACTTTCAATAGTGATGCTAAATGGACAGTCCATATAGATAATATTGTATCCAGGGTATCCAGACATGTTAACATTTTGAGAAAACTAAAATATAAACTAAGCAGGTCAAATTTAGAGAAATTATACTTAATTTTTATACGTCCCTTGTTTGAATATGCTAGTGAAGTCTGGGATGGAATTGGAAGTGCAAATAAACTTGAAAAGTTGCAGCTGGAAGCTGCGAGAATCGTAACAGGTCTTCCTATGTTTACGAATATAAATCGTATATATGATGAATTAGGATGGGAACCATTACAGGAACGTCGTAAAAACGTAGAATTCAAATGTTTTACAATATAAAAAATGGAAATGTTCCTCCGTATCTAAGTAGCTTGTTGCCTCCTATGTACAAAGCACAACTGTGTATCCACTAAGAAACGGTGAAGATATTATTTTGCCGTTCTGCAGGCTTACAATTACTAACGATTCATTCTTTCCATCAAGTATAAGACAATGGAATAGCTTGAATCTTAGTATCCGTCAGTCAGGTTCCTTACAGAAGTTTAAAAACAGAACTTAAAAAGATGTCTGGTGAAAAAGTTATTCCAAAGTATTATTCTTACAGACCCCGAAAATTAAATATCTTGCTAACTCAGTTCAGATGCTCAGCTAGTTTTTTTGAATTATGATCTTTGTAGGGTCAATTTAATACCCGACCCTTCATGTAGCTGTGGATACAGGCAGGAAGACTCCTATCATTTCTTCTTCTGTTGTCCAAAATATGATGAACAACGTAACATTCTTTTCAATAGTTTGAATTGGCTACCCGCTGAATGCTCTATTGATCTAAAGCTTGTAACGTCAGGAAATAAAGTATTAACAAATGAACAAAATGAGTGTGTCTTCAAAAATTATTTGATTACATAAAGAGTACCAAAAGATTCCTTGCAGTATAACAAGCCTTTGTAGTACGTAATATATACATTGATCCACAGACATCAAAAAATTACTGTTCTCTTTCTTTTCATTTAAAATCTTTTTTTTTCTTAAAATCTTTCATTTCTTCACATTCCTATTGATTGTGATAAGATATTATTTATAACATAATATTGTATAATAAGCATGCATTATTATTGTAAAAATTGTATAACTTGGTCCAATCCTTTTTGTATATTATACAAATAAAATAAGTTTAAACTAAACTATTCTGTCTAGTTTTTCTTGCAAGCCTGGCGTTGAACTAGACAGCAGTACAAGGTCATCTTCATATAATAAACATGGTATCATTTTATTTGATAATGTGACAGTGTCATGACAGGACTCTATTTCTGAAGAAAAATCATTTAAAAAAATTTTGAATATATTAGAGCTTAAAACATCTTCCTGCCTTACTCCAAGATTAGGGAGAAAAGAGTCTGTCAGCTTTTGGCCAATTTTGATTGAGATTTTATTTTTATCATACATACTATATAAAATTTTATAAAAATATCCATTTATATTATATTTTAAAAGCTTAAGTTTAATTCCGGCTTGGATAACCGTATCAAATGCTTTGTGAAAGTCTATGAAGCAAGCAAATAATTTTTTGCTCCCAGAGCTGATATATTTATCAATTATACATTTTAGTACAAACACATGACCTGCAGAATTATATAGCATTCAATGATTTGTATCAGATCCTTGTAGCAGTTTTAAATGAGTTGATGCTACTATTTTGACAATTCATATAGTAATGCCTACTCTCCTGGGGTCTTATCAATTTCAAAGCATAATAAATTTTGCCAACCGACTCCAATATTTCCGTAGTTTCGTAATTTCACTGTATTAACCTTTTATTAAGACCAGGAATTGCCTTGAAAATGTTGTGATCATGTTCCATCTGACTCTCCCGTCAAATCCCGTGAAATCAGTTTACCACCTTCTCCTTCTTCTTCTATTTTGTTTTATTCGAATCATGCAAACTAGCAAATAAATACAGGAGAAAAATGTGTAAATGTCCATTACTTTGCAACATATGTAGATTTATTCATAATGTATTAAGGAGTAAATTTTTCCATCAAATATGCATAATTTGGTCGATTTTATTTTGTATACATGTATATTTTACAGCACAAATTGGAATCCAATAGGATCTTGAATCCTCCTAGTACAAATCTTGTTGGACAAAGTAGAAATCTTACACAAAAGTTTTTAGAATTTTGCTTGGCAAATAGCATTTTTTTTTATCTATCCTAGCACAGTTTGATAATCATAATACCTGCAGTATACAAAATATTTGTATTAACGAGACCATAAATTTTCAACTTTATGAAAGTTAAACCTTTATTAAGAGATCACATCAGTACAAATCAGGATATCTCAAATTCTCCTGGGATTCCACTTTCTACTGGATTAAATCCAATACAAATCATACTCCTAATTTGTCCCGGTAGAAATCACAATTCCTATTTGTATTACATTTGTAGAATTTGGGATCCTACTGATTTCCAATCTATACTGTAACATAATGTCTCGAAGCTATTGAACCACTTTAATGGTCTTTAATCACTTCCTTTTATATCAGCATTTCCCTGCATGCATTGTATTTGATAAATTACACAATTTTTGCATCAATTATACTTGATATATGTCAGTATAGACAAACTTTCAGTTGGATCTATGTTTTCAGCATATTAGACGCGTATTAATATTTTATGGAGGTTTATCTGTGGTAGACAGAAAATCAGACTGGTTTAAATTACTTGAAAAATTATCGTTTCATTTTTTTTTTATTTCTTTTCCCTTTTTTGGAAGACAAATTGATTTTTTCTAATCATTTGCACTGAGCTAGGCATTTGAAAATAAAACTTTTCTGTAGGAGCATGCAGTTGGTAGCTTTGGTATGTATTATTGTGTATCTTTAAATAACAACAAATCCTGTTGCATATTTAGAACTACAGAAAGCTATTTGGGCCAATATCTATGATGTTAAAACACTGATTTTTTTCTTAAGATGAAAAATGTTGAAAATTCTCTGTAATATATGATATTTCATCGCAGCCTATATGAGGGCCTATACGGCATTATAAAACATAGACAGAGGCGTCACATAGGTAATCGGAAGCTAGCCTTGACTGGTCTAGGACGCTTGATATAGTGCAGGTGGTGTAAACAACCTTCAGCAAATGTAAAAATATTAGATTGATTTTCATACGCATCAGGCGCGGATGCAGGCAATTTGAAAAGGGGGGTTCCAATTAGAAAATGAAAGAAAATATCGCCGAGTGGAGCGAGGCGCGAACATTTTTGGGTATTTCTTAGTAAAACATCAGGATAATCATTAAAAACTACATGATTTCCAAAAAGGAGGGGTCCAACCCCCGGAACCCCTCCCCCCTTGGATCCGCCAATGCGCATAAATATTTTGATCATTTATGTGCGGCTTCCTATAAAACTCATAACGTTGTTGTAAACGTCTAAACAAATCTGTCATTCCTTCCAAAAATACAATGTATATTTCAGGTTGGTATTAACTGTGTGATATTGGTGATAGTATTTCAAGGAAGCAGTTGTAAGTCTTTATATAATTAAAGTTAATTGTAAGTTCAACAACATGTAAAATCATGCGATAGAAACAACGTTCAAAGTTTTGCAGGTTAGGGAGACTACAGAGGGATCAACAGCAAGGAAGATATGAAATAAGAATATAACAAACAGAACACATATATAAACTAAACAAACAACATTAAACAATGACGCTCTTTTAACTCTTCTAATATCATAAATACTAAATAAAAGATACAATACAATGCAATCCACGTGCACATTCCTACAAACAATGTGTCATTAGAGCTCGAGACCAAGACACGGGTTTTAATATATTGAATCGAACGACAGATATAAAATCACAAAACTTAAAAGAGTTGGATCATTGGTATCGAAGTTAATGTCAATTCCGTTTATCAACTCAGATGAAGACACTTGATGCTCATTATACAGCTTCGATACAAAAGAAATGGCTTAAGGGTGTTTTCAGTTCAGTTTTCCAATGAATATGATTTTGAATATATGTAAATGTTATTTATAAAGCGAAAAAACAAATACAGGCTGCTGATATATCGTGAATAAAAATTTGGCAGGTCTGAATTTTTCATATGTATAATTTAAGCAATGTTTATCAATGATCAAATGTGACAAAATAAATAGAATTTAATGAAATTTTGCCAGAATGTTGCTAAATATTTATAAAATGAAATTATCGAATAAACTATGGGGGTTGGTGGGAAAAATATTATAATGCTTTTGAATGCATAAACTATAGAAATTCTGACAGAAATACCAACATGTGACCAGCAAGCATTCTTATAACAGTTGTGGTCCAAGCAAAAAAATAAAGAAACTAAATAAATGAATGCCAAAAACAAAATACAGTTGAGGATAGAACTATGCATCATTAATGTAATCCACAGTTCCCAAAATTCAGAGCTTAAAAATACAAATATCAATTTCAGCCGGGCTTAAGGTAGTAAGAATCTATTATAAGCGTTGTGCACAATGAACTATGTACCCTACTAAAGGCTACTATTGTCCGCAACTTAAAAAATTACCAGTAATAACTTTTTTAAAACCAAGGAGTGTATCATTCATATAAAGAAATGTCAGTTTATCTCTCAGGCATTTATGGTTATTTGCTTTCTATCACCTTTCTTTTTAATTTAACTTTTTGAAAACACAAAAATGACCATTACCTTAATTTGAAATTATTGCAAATGATGCTTGGAAGGTCTTTCATAGAACTGAATATCTATTCTGAACATATTATTTTTATTATTCAAGGTGTTTTCTTTTGAAGGTAAATTGATACCAGTGATAGAACACTTATCATTTAATGCTGTTAAATCGACTTGGAATGATGCAAAGAAAATATGTGCTTCTGAAAATGCAACATTACTTTACATGTCTGTATACGATATGACAGAAACATTGCCTAAAACTCTGGACAAATTTGCACCGATCCTAAAATCAAGGTAATACTTTAAAAGAGGAGTATGGCCATTTTAATCAAGAATTTTGTTCCTATCTTTGGTCATTTTCGAAATATGCTCATTTGTATGTTGCCGAAAATCTTGCAAGTTGGTCTCTTGTGAGTGTACTCCCTAGGAATAAAAATGATATACGCCACATTTGTATGTTTTCTGGTATATAAGCAGTCGAACATGTCTGTAAATAGCCCTTTCTGTTCATTTTAGTTATTTTCAGGGTTTGACAGATGGTTATATTCGAAGGACAACGAGAACCAAAACCAACTTTTTGTTGCGAGTGTATAATGGAATAAAAAAGATAACAGGAAACACCTACAATGGCCGAAAAACATAGCCACATGCCAGAAAGTAAATAGGAACTGCACAAGAAAAAACCCACAATAAAAATACAAAAGACAAACTTAAACAACGATAGGAACTCGGGACAGCCGGACTTGGTACCGGCACTAGCAAAAGCCAGCGGTAGGCTTAAACCGGTTTATGGGTACCCAAACCTCCCCTTTCTCTGTCCCGTTTCCCTATCGTAGAATAAACATACGAATAAAACCCATACAGGTAGACTACTAACTCCATGACCACAATCTAGAAAAGAAAAATGGGGGGACAAAACGTAATTTTGAAAGATGGGTCAAAGAGTGCTCGCCGCTAAACTGCCGGCTAGCTCAAGGAGCCTAGTCCGCTGGTAAAACACTGTCGCACTACGGAAGGAAAATCAAATTCAAAACTCCCAATGGGTTTGGTAAAGAATCGTCATGTATTTCAGTAGACATCGGCAGTATCAGTGAGAGGCCAGTATGTGTGTAAAATCCTCAGGTCACTGGATCCCAAAGCTAATTTAACGGACACGTGCAGAATATCCTGTCGATATCCACTATTGCGTAAAGAATATAAGTTACGTCCCAGTTTTTCTGGATTTTTAATCAGTT
>MJUU01017116.1:0-44075 GCA_002080025.1 Modiolus philippinarum | reverse complement strand
TAAAAGACCATTTAATCAATTGTCCCAATTTAGATTTTATCAGATTATGCGGAAGTGTTGTATAAAGTGTAGAAAAATCATAACTGTCGATAGATGAAACTGGTTTTTGTATTGATTGCAATTTATCTAAAACTTCAATAGAGTTTTTTACACTCCAAAAGTAATTGACACCAGAGTTTTGATAAGTTTTTTCACAATATTTTATAATTAAGTCCTTTATACAAGAAAGTGCACTGGTTAAATGGATGGACAAGTTAGTAGTAGAACAATTACTCGATGCCGAAATAAAACGATGCTTGTACGGGTTTTTGTGAAGCTTAGGAATCCAGTACATAGTAGGCAAGGTGTTATCGTTAGGTGGAACTTTGAGCATTTCTGTGTCCTTGTAATGTTGTTTGGTGAGAGTTTGTTCATCACAATTGGTACGTTTGAAAGTATTAGACTTGTCCAATTCGTTTTGTTGGACATCGATGTAGTATTTCTTTCAAATGATTGAAACGTTGTTAGAAGCTTTGTCAACTGGTACAAACACATATTTTTTGCCAAGATCTCTCAATTTAGACTTTATTCTATTAACAGACAGCTTAGGATGTGGCTCAACATAATTATCTTTATAAAAATTAATTCTGTTGCTGATGACTTTGGTAATAATTTTATCTTTGAACAAATTCAGTGCGTGTTTGTCTGCACTTTCCCGTTTGCACCATTTTATACAGTACTTAGTGATTGCGTCTTTAATGATTTCAAAACAAGCTTGCCAGTGAATTTTGGAAGGTGGGCGATATTTAGGCCCTTTTCTAAAGAACTGTTGAACTTCTTTATCTTCAATGATGTTTAAGTTCCCCGTTAAAATATGTCCGCAAAGGTCATAGCGGTATGGTGACACAGAACAATCTCAGTAAACATTTTTACTTCCGAATGACACTTAGTTTAGTTTGATTCTGGAGGTGCTATACAACAAAGTTTTTAAAAGGCATACAAAAATTGTCAAAATCTGCCAAAATTGCATTCAAGTAGCAAGTGAAATAAATTCATGGCAAAGTGTCAATAATGGTGAATAAAAGGATATGGAGTAAATGCACATGGGACAAAGTCTCTACAAATACAGGGTAAAAACAAGCAAAGGAACAACTCTTTTATTGTTGTCCTTCATCTTGAAGTCACCATGAGGCCTTCAACAATGAGCTTTGCTCATACCTCATAGTAAGTTCAAGACGGCCCCTAGCACCGGTTTGAGCGGAATTCTTTGCTAATTGTCGAACAACGCCACACCCATGTCTTTCCGGGTCATGGATGTGGGGTTGTCAACAAACATTAATTAAACTGGCAGAGTTCTCTTACAATCACTGTCATCCGTTTCCCGACAAAAGCACTAGGGTCTTAAGCTAGTGGACGATTACAACATATAGACAAACACAGGACACTCATCAAGTCGATTGTAAGAAAACTTGGCATTATAAAACAGTGAGATGGGGGCATTTTAAACAGGTCGTCAGAATTTCATTTCGAAATTACAAAAGCCAAAATTTGAAAGTATGATAGTATATCCATATGAGAAATTCTCTCACGAACAAGTACACCATAACTGAAATATATAGACAGCATTCATCTCTCGCCAAGGCATCAGGGATGACCCACGAAAGCTCTAAAGCTTATTTCCAGTGAGGTCCACAAATAGTTATTAACATACAATAGAAAATAAGCAACAATAAGCTAATTACATATCAAGCTTTATATAAAATTCTGAATAACAAAGGCGACAAATACTGTTTTATGAGTAATGAAAATTAACTGATATAACAATTTTGATATTCGGATTTTAGCTTATCAAAAAGAAAATCTTTGACACCTTTTTTAAAACTTTCATGATTGGCAATGGCTTTCAAAGTAGCAGGTAAACTGTTCCAATCTTTGATTGCTGTGTTATAAAAAGTATTTGTAGTCATGCCCTGAACATGTGGTACAAAAAATTATATTCACTAGATCTTGTATTGTGAGAATGCATATCCCTAACTCTAACAAAATTATTTTTCATATATGATGGACATTTATCAGTCATTATTTTGTGAACATGATTTAAGCGCAGTTGCCTTACTCTGTTTCGACATTTAGAAACCCGATATCTTGAAATACAGGATATCTAATACTTGATCTATAATCTAGATTTTTTATGAAACGAATAATCTTATTTTGTGCCACTTGCAGCTTATGCTTCAGTGTTTTATTTAAACCCGAAAACCATGATGAACAGGCATAATTGAATTGGCACTGTATTAAGGCCATACATAATGTTTTCCTAGATTTTTTATTTAGACATTGTCTGTATCTATATAAAAAAAACTAAGTATAGCGTTTACTTTATTGATAATATATTTACAATTATTTCACCAGATGTGTTTTTATCAATATTCAATCCCAAATATTTTAAACTTTTTTGACATAAAATGGTATGAGCATTGCATGTTATATTAAAATCTTTTACCCTATTCAATTTTCTTTTCGACCCCAAAATTATACATTCAGTTTTTCCGAGATGGAGTGATAATTTGTTATCCACTAACCATTCACTACATGACTTAAGTTCACTACCTAATTTAAGAGAGATTATACGAGGATCTTTATGTGAAAAAAGAATTGTACTGTCATCTGCATAAAGAAGTAATTTACAATCCGAACTGATACTTGTTTTCATGTCATTTACATAGCACAAAAATAAGAGAGGCCCAACTCTCTTGTGGAACACCACATTTAACGTCAAGAAAATTTGATTCAATGCCGACTTTCTGTTTACGATTTATAAGATAAGACTGAAACCATTTTATAGATTCAATTCCCATAATTTGGAGCTTTTTGCAAAGTATGTTATTATCGACGGTATCAAACGCCTTTTGTAGGTATAACATAACCATACCAGTATATAAACCTTTTGCCGTCTGGTCTTTAATATGATCTATCAGGTGTATCAGGCACGTATCAGTGTAGTATTTTAATCTAAACCCTGATTGTAAATAATAAATTAAGTTATTTTTGACTAAATAATCTTCTAATTGATTATATACAGCCTTTTTCTAATACTTTTGAAACTACTGCCAAAATACTTACTGGCCTGTAATTGCCTACTTCAAGTCTGCTACTTTTTTTGTAAATTGGACGTACTCTAGCAGACTTTAATTCGTCAGTTTGACCGTAGTAATAATTAAAAAACAGCGAAATAAATATGACGCAAAAATTTCTCGGTTTACAGTAGCACTGATTGGCGGCATATTTGTCTGAGTGACTAGATGACATCTGATCTGTATTATTATTGTTCTGACTTCATGTGCTGAATTCATCGAAGAGCTTCTTCAAAATAAAGATAAAAAACTGGCCCAGTCCTTTAATTTCAGCTTCCATTATATAGATGATATTTTATCACTAAACAATCCTCGCTTTGGTGATTTTCTTCATCTTATCTATTCAAAAGAGCTAGAAATTAAGGATACTACAGATACTTCCACATCAGCCTCGTTCCTTGACCTTCATCTTGAAATTGACAAAAGAGGTACACTACAAACTAGGCTATATGATAAACGCGATGACTTCACTTTTCCAATAGTCAACTTCCCCTTTCTTTGTAGCAACATTCCAAAAGCACCAGCATACGGAGTTTACATCTCCCAACTCATTCGCTACTCAAGGGCCTGTGGTCAATACAGTGACTACCTTGATAGAGCTCGGTTGCTTACAAATAGGCTACTTAAGCAAGGGTATGTTGCCCCTAACTTGAGGTCATCACTACAGTTTCACGGTCGACATCACGATCTTGTGGACCGCTATGAGATATCTGTTTTCCAGATGACAACAGATCTTTCTCTTTGCCACTAAAGTTTGATTTTCCAATACCGGATTTGACTTTACTACCGGAGTTGACATGTTCAACACGGCGGGTGTCTTATAAGAAGCCGGAGATGCTTACTCTACCGGTGCACCTGATCTCACTCATGGTTTTTATTGGGTCCGTGTTGTTCATTTTTGTATATGTGCCTGTCTTCATTTTCCTTTCTGTGCCGTGCTCATGTTATGTCTTCGTTTCTTCGTTTTTCCGACGTTGCCATTGTCCTTGGATTGTTCTTTTCAGACTGACGGTTCGGTTCTCACTTACTTTACTTCCTTGTTTGTATGCTTTCATTATCTCATATTAAAAACAAGACAATTTGACATCTCAGATGGTTACTGAAAAATACATTTGGCAACCTATCTTACACACTTTTTATAATACCGAAGTAGTAGACCTAAGTCTTTTTAGCCTTTTGTTTACATTTTTGTAATTAATTGAGCAAACAAACGCAAACATCAAAGACTAAAAAAGATAAAAAAAAAAGCGAAGAAGAGATTTTGACTGTTGGTGAAATACTCACTCTAGCAACTCTGTATAGACTGAGATACATATGCACCGTATGATTTGTAGTACATCGGCAAGCAAATGCTGAAGCAGAAAGAGAGAAAGGAAATAAAAACATATAAAACACATTGAAACAACCGTAACGGAACCAAGACAGAGCAAATAAATAAAAAAGAAAAAGAACGCTACTAAAGTAAAGCACTAAAGCAATATAAACCCCTACCAAAACATGAGGTGCTCAGGAAGAGTAAGCATGATTAGTTGTGAAGTCATACCAAAAGATCCAGATGATGATTTGAAAAATTCATATCTTTGTCAGTCCAGACAAACAAACACAATTCTAGAGGTGATCATGTTAATTGTTTTACCTAATTAGATATGTAAAACAATCCTTAAATTAGCTAAGAGCAGACTGTCTAACTATTGTGCTATAGGTTAGTTTTATATTAATATGAAATTCAGATATTTACCTCAGCGTTTAGTTGGCTCATACCATTAGGGGTTTACAGCCCAGAACATGTAAGAGCGTGTCACCAAATATAAGGAAGTTGGCTATTTGCGATTCAGAGAGAGAAGATGTAAAAAAAAACCACAAAAAAACCACCAAAAAAAAACCCCTAAAAAACAAAATCAAAAAACAAACAAACAAACAAACAAAACAAAACAAAACAAAAAAAAATCAAAACAAAACAAATCAAAACAAAACAAAACAAAAACAGAAAACAAAATGCTGAAACTTTGTTTAATTCTGTAAACTTCGACAACTTATATATTTTTATTGAAGAAAAAAATCAAATATTTTGAATTAAAAAAGAACAAAATCACAAAAAACAAAAACAAAAATAACACCCCCCCAAAAAAAAACAACAAACAACAACAATAAAAACCAAAGCATAAAAATCCAAAGTATGAAAAACTGATAAAAAAGACATATCGTTCTTTACATATTTATCTTTGCACTCGGAAATATTATTACTATGTAAAAATTAAAACTTTTTATACTTTAATGTTTCAAATGATTCAAATTTATATTGCATTTATCTAATTTTCCAGTGAAATATCTTTTTGGACAATTCACCGTGCAGGCAATTTCTCAAATACTAAGCAAACTCGTCACTATGGCGATTTTCCATCGGACGACATTGCAGCAGATAGCCAGTCGTTATTATGTGTTTATGCAATATATGAAGTGCAGAAAAGGAAATTTGGTTGGGAAACGACGGAGTGTAAAGAACTTAAACACTATTCATTCTGTAAAACAATTATTGACTATGAAGATGGTAAGTTTAATGACCGTCTTTTTAACACATTAAACACCCCTGACGCCTGTCAATACAGAGAATACACCGGTTGGCAAACGAATACCGAAGCAAGAGCGAGGAAAGGGGGGATTCTCAAATCATAATTCAAAATCACGGCAATTCATATCCAACACTAATTGAGACAGTATGACATAGACAAAACAAATAAACAAAAATGAACAAGAACGCCACATAACTAAAGCACTAGCAGTGTGGACCCTTACAAAAACTGAGATATCATCAGGTGCTCCGGAAGGGTAAGCATGATCTGCTCCACGCATGGCACCCGTCCCACTGCCAGTGGAAAGTCCGGTTTTGTCACAGGAGGTGTTAGGTAGTCCGGTAATAAACTCTGGATCTACCCAAATATATCTATTCTCATTTGTGAAACAGAAATATTGTAAATGAATTTGATAAATTTTGGCTTTACCTGAAATCTCAGATTCACTAAGATCGATCTTATCTTTTGAACAGAATTCTGAAAATAGTCTTTGAAAATATGCAAAGTTGAGAATTTGTGGTAATGTTTATTTCCTTCAACCATCGTTTTATATGACCCTGTCACACAGCGACAACATAAAACGACATTCATGAATGTTTTTCTTTCACGTTGACATGCGTTTCGTAAGTTAGCGACACGTCCTTAACACGCCCAAGACTTAGTTTGTAGTCGTTGTAGAAAGTCAAACGCATCAATAAAAATTTTGAACATGCTCAAAATTTCAACATTCGCTTTTGTGTTGATGATAAGTTATGTACACGTAAGACAAGCACCAGAGACACGCTCAAGTGCAATATATAACTGGTACGCTGAACATCAAACGCAATTGAAAATTTTGAAGATTTAAAACTGTGCAGATTGAGTCATCAATCTTTTTTCAGAAAATTTAGTTTCTTGGGTACTGTATGAAGAAGAAATGACTTTCAATTCAGCCACCGAAGAATGCCTGAAAATAGGGGGAGAACTCCTAGGAGATTTCGAACCTGAATCTGGTGGACTTGCTATAAATCTATTCTTTTACGATGGATATTGGTCGAAAACGACGTAAGCGAAAAATTAAACTATTAAGACCTCCATGTGAAATCTTTTCAAGCTTCCACAATACCACACTTGAAACTGCAAACCTTTCTTTTTTTAATCTTTTTTTTCTGTAACATTATTTTATTTTCTTATTGCTTTACATGTAGTAATAGGTTAAAAAATCTTAGCATTGGATTATTAATTATCATACGTGGATTCAGAATGCAAAATTAATTTGACGACTATGAACTACCAAAACACATGTAAATAAAACTGCCAAAGTGATGGAATTGATGTGAAACTTAACTTAGTTAAAAGTCCAAAAACACTTTGAATCAAGATTGATAGGTAAAACAAGACGACTCCAGTCTACAACCATTTTAATAAATCTGTCCCCACCGTCCCACCGTCAGTTTCTTTTGTATATCTTTTCTCAGCTCCTGTGTTAAAGAAAACACAATGTCATCACATATGTCCCAACTACTTCACAATATAGCTGTAATCATTTCTACTTGAATTGATCCTTTTAAGACGACCTCTTTATGGGAGCAAAACAGATCAAATGTAATCTTTTTATTGTATCAATAGCTTAAACCGGATGAAATCAAAATATAACGTCTTTGTAGCAATTTAAACCTTAAAATATTTGGTTGTTTTGTACTATTCTGCAATAAACATATGTTTTATGTTTCACTTTTAGCTGATACGACAGTTACTTAACCAGAGTTTTGCAGAAGACACACTGTTCTTCTAGTTTTTTCAAGCTTTAATTCGATCTCAAAACGACAAATTATGTTAAAGATGGCTTGTCAAATTTAATCTACCCAGAAGTCACTGTTTTATGTGTAGAACTCAAAATGTTAACCCTTTTATAAGTTTTATTGACAAAAATATTCAAATTATTGAAACCATAGGCACTCTCTTCAATCTTCAAAGTCATATTTCAATTTTCAATAGACTGAAATACAACAAGCATTCGTAAGTCACTACCGACCCAAATACCATTACTGATTATTTTAAATATATAAAATTTTATTTTCTATTTCATGTCACGTTCATTCTGATTAAAGCACATTTTTGGTGTCCTTGCTTTTTTCGTGTGCCAGAAGATCTTTGTAATTCCCTTCGGAAGGGAGTGGCTGACTGACATACAGACAGATGAATAGACACTCGACTTAGGGTATCAGGTATTATACGTACTTTGTGCATTTAAAATGAGTTTATTCATCATTACATGAAAGGCACCTGTTCTGCAACCGTCAAACGAATGTAACGACATAGAAGAACATTCTTACTTAGAAACAATAATAAGGAAATAGAAACCCGAAAGTTCCGATTAAGAGGAATATTTAATAGCTCATTAAAAATGTCAATTTAAATTTGAACCTACACAGCTGCTGCTGCTCTGTCTAAGAAGGAGATATTACAGAACCATAATAGAAAAAAGAAGGGAAACGGGGAATGTTTCAAAGAGACAACGACCCAAAGGGGAGTAATAACAACTCAAAGCCACCATAAGATCTTCAATAAACGGCGAGGAAACCCCACACCCAACGGCAGGTCGGAGTCGGCTCCCTAAATAAAGAGTAAATCTGTTTTGCTTTCCCTTCGAATTTCGACCAATGATGAAGAAACGGATCTTCATTGTACTGGGTACCAAAGTTATACAAATGCCCTTACAAACCACGGTGCATCGCCGGATCTGCCAAATGTTCTACAAAACCTATTTATATGCCGTTAGCTTAAATCTCAGTCATGACAGCTAAAAAAGGGGGCTTTCAAAAATATTGTGATTCCTGCTTTTCAATGAAATGTGGATATTGCAAAAACTCCAGAGATCTACATGACATCTTAAACTCTAGATCATTATCAGATTATTACATTGTAACAGCATCAAATTTTTGACTTCTTCAAAAGTTTATAGTACCAATTCTCATGAACAAATATGATTTAATTTTCATTCTGTTGGCAAAAGTATTCATTTTTTTTAATACTCAGTTAAGAGATATGTCAAAAAGCTCATCTTTTCGTGTAAATTTGGAAAATAATCCTTGCTGTCTATGAAGACCTCTTCTGTTTTGAGGGGAATACATAATGTAAATTATTCTATTTATATTATATGGATAGACAATTCAAAAATGAAAGTTTTCTTGTGTCTCTTTGTACGACAACCGAGAAGAGACGTTGTTTGAGGAATTCGGAATTCAGAATTTGGAATACAGAATGCAAAATTAAGAAGCTGTAATTATTAACAAGGTGGTGCAGTTAAACATCAACGTTAAATAAGATCGCATGAAAAATGTTCTTTGTATAACTTTTTGCGAGACAAATTAGCTGGCAGAACAACGATCGCATTATTTTATTTCAACCTTTCCTTTAGATGTAAAGTATTGATAGACTGAAATACAACAAGCATTCGTACGTAACTACCGACCAAAATACCATTACTGATTATTTTAAATATATAAAATTTTATTTTCTATTTCATGTCACGTTCATTCTGATAAAAGCTCATTTTTGGTGTCCTTGCTTTTTTCGTGTGCCAGAAGATCTTTGTAATTCCCTTCGGAAGGGAGTGGCAGACTGACACACAGACAGATGAATAGACACTCGACTTAGGGTATCAGGTATTAAACGTACTTTGTGCATTTTAAATGAGTTTATTCATCATTACATGAAAGGCACCTGTTCTGCAACCGTCAAACGAATGTAACGACATAGAAGAACATTCTTACTTAGAAACAATAATAAGGAAATAAAAACCCGAAAGTTCCGATTAAGAGGAATATTCAATTCGTTTTTTTACACCTATAGACCTTCTAGAGACGCATGTGACTAAGAACTTTAATTTCCATTTGATGAGCTTGAACTATAAGGCTGATTTCAATTAATTCAATACCCTCAGAATATGAAATAAATTTAACACACTCAGAATATGAGTATTTTAAGAGGGACAAGGGGTTCTCATAATAGCCTAACAGCAAATTGTTTTTTTCCAATAAGAGATAACTGATGATTAATTCAAATAAGTGATTATATCAAGTCAATAACAGCTAACATATAAATGTAAAACTTGGATACAGTCATCTTATTCAATAAAACTTTCTTTTGGAGAAGATATACATTCATAGGCCATCATTGTTCATCATGAACATGTTCACTGACTTCATTATCAACAAGTGTGGATCGTATTGCAAGGCAATATCAAGTCCCCTACCAGTAGGACAAAGCTTTATTACACTAGTAAAAATGCTAAAATATGTTTCTAAGTCAAATGCCTATAACTCTTAGAGTTTCTGGTCTTCCAAATGTTTAGATTTTATCTGCACTGATGAGACTGTCGAAATGCGCATATGCAGAAAGTAAATTCACAGTAACTTCGGTATTTAGTAATCTGTCAAAAATCAGCAGATCCAAACCAAACTTTAACTTGGTCTGTAACTCATTAAGGTAGACTCACATACCCTTTTCTTTGTAGCAACATCCCAACAGCGCCGGCATATGGAGTTTACATCTCCCAGCTCATTCGCTATTCAAGAACCTGTGTTCGATACAGTGACTTCCTTGATAGAGCCCGGTTGCTCACAAATAGGATACTTCAACAAGGGTATGTTACCCAAAACTTGAAGTCATCCCCCCAGAAGTTTTACGGTCGACATCACCATCTTGTGGACCGCTATGGGATATCTGCTTCCCACATGACAACAGATCTTTCCCTTTAAAGCTTAATTGTTGTTTCCTCTACCGGATTTGACTTTACTACCGGATTTGACATGTTCAACACAGCGGGTGTCTTATAAGAAGCAGGAGATGCTAACTCTACCGATGCACCCGATCTCTCCCATGGTTTTTTATTGGGTCCGTGTTGTTCATCTTTGTGTGTGAGTGTCTTCATTTTTACTTTTCTGTGCCGTACCCATGTTGTGTCTCTGTTTTTTTTTTGTTTTTTTTTTAATTTTTTTACGCCTTTTTTGTTTCTTTTGTTGCCATTGTCCTTGGATTGTTCGCTTTTGGAATGACGGTTCGGTTCTCACTTACTATACCAATTATCAGATCAATACCTACAATTCTTTAGAAAAAATACAGAAAACTGACATTTTACTAAAATTTTTAAAGTCCAAGGCCCATAACTCTGTTAAAAATCAGTGGACAGGAACCAAACTTAATCTTGGTCTTTAACTCAATAAGGTAGACTCACATACGAAATATCAGATCAATATCTCCAAGGGTTTAGAAAAAAGTGCAGAAAACTGACGCGGGACTGACAGGTGGACAGACGGACGGACAGAGCGCAAACCTAAAGTCCCCTTCGGCTATCACCGGTAGGTGACTAAAAAGTACTTTAGTTGTTACTCATTAACACTGTACAAGTCAAAAAATACAACAGCCCTAAACTTTTTTTTAAATGTTTTGGATTAGGTTAGTTGAATTTTTCAGACACTTTTACAGTTCTGCCCTCTCTAGTAGATCGCATGAAGTCTTAATTATTTTCGTGAATAAAATTATTGTGTCCTATCTGAGAACTGACGAACTCAAATGCCACAAGAAGTTTTGTCTTAGTGATGCTAAGAATGAAATTTGCAGTTGAATATGTATTACATTGTCTTACTGCGTTGTGTTTTATCAACATGTTTTTTAGTTGTCAAGAATCGAAGATTCGAACAACTTTCAAAAATCAGTATGTGTGAATTTTCATTGATTATTTTTTTTTCTTTTCTCATCATGTAGCTATCAGTATGAAAAAGAAAGGAAATGGGGTAAATGTCAAGGAGACAACATCCCATATCCAGGTTAAAACGACCAAAAACAAAACACCTAAATGGCCCCGAAAAGGTAAAAAAGTGAATAAATCAATGGAAACAAACCACATCCAATAACCCAAATATCAAGAAACTAAAATTTTATAAGAAGACAAGGACAAGCCAATGACCAACATATTCCTGACTTGGGACAGGCGCAAAAATTGCGGTGGGGTTAAACTCGTTTTCTTGGATCCAAACCCTCCCCCCTATGTGTGGTTAATGGCTAAAAATTGATTGATTGATTAGTTAGAGTTTAACGTCCAATGAGCAATATTTCAGCTATATTAGGACGAGAACAAGTTAATCAATTCAAAACAAATTGTAAGTAAAAGAAGAAAGAAATAAAGGTGGAAGGGACAACCGGGGCAACGACTTTTGATTGCCACTGGAAAAGGGGAGAAATGGGTAGGGGCAGGAAATTTAGCCTTCTATACGACACCCAGTGCGTCTGCTCTCTTTAGAGAAATATAGAAGGGGTCTTTATACTGCATGGAGCGTGGCGGATGGCTAAAAATAAATACACATAAAGACTCACAGTAAAAATCAAACTAGAAAAAAAGTCCAACTCATCAAGACGAGTACCCTTACAATGAAGTACATAAAACATGCAGACAATACATACAGGTACTGTCCGGACAAATGCTCGCAGTTACTGACAGCTAGCTAAGGACATAATTTCCATTGACTATGATATCAAGCCTTCTTACATATGAAATTTCAATTGAAATACTTCTAAATAGATTTGGTATAACAACATCATCAATTATGAAAGAAGAACATGATATTGTGCAATGCCAATTAATACTGTGAATATGGAAAATTGTTTAAATTTAGTTATGGTGTAAAGCATTTAGGAGATGATCAATATTTTTGCCAACAACAACCAGAAGTAAAGATTTAACAACAATGCTGTATTTATATCCTTTATGAATAAGTTTGTTCAACGGATTAATAAGTTTGGCAGGACAATTTTTGAATTTATGCGCTTTGTAAATGACATTTCCATAGAAGTTTGGATGTGAAATGCCCTGATGTATAAGAGCCCTGCATGTAGAACCAAATTTCCTTAATAAGTCAATTTTATCAATTTATGATATCTTAACCCTTGATGCAGAAGTTTTTCAGTGAGACAAAGATTTTTTTCGTTGAAGTCAGAAACATTACTACATACTCGTGCATATCGAACAAGTTGTGAAATGTAGACCCGTAAGAAGGGGCTAACGGAACATCGCCGTCGAGATGGGGGAAATTGACTATAGGGAATGAGAAATCATCCCTTTTATCATAAACCTTAGTGTTTAACTTTCCTTGATTTATTGATATATCAAGATCAAGAAAAGGAGTTTAATCACTGCTGCTATTGGATTTATTTAAAGTAAGTTCTGCAGGATAAATTTCATCTGTAAATTTAGAAAATTCAGGATTATTTAAAGCCAAAATATCGTCCAAATATCTATATGTATTGATAAATTTATCCACTAAATGCTGTTTAGAAGGGTCTTTTTGAATTTTTGCCATGAATTGTGACTCGTAGCAATAAAGAAATAAATCTGCTATGAGAGGTGCACAGTTGGTACCCATAGGAATACCCATTTTTCATATCCTGACAAGTCCAGTTGGTATATTTGTCATGTTTGTCGTCACTGAAAAACGATTTAAATGTATTGCAACAAATGTACGTACATCCTGATTTTTTGAAAGACCATTTGATCAAATATGAAAATTTCTCTTTGATGAGAGTATGTTCAATTTCACTTTTTGTATGAGTGTTTTGCAATTTCAACTCTTGTCGTAGAGATGAATTATTATTCATGCGACTAATTTGCCATATATAGTCCATTCTGATTTCTTTATACACTGTAGTTCAGTATTTTACTGTTTTTTTAATCATATAGCTACTGTCTACAACTGTATAACTTCTTCGTCTACATTCTGATTAATCAAGCTAATCCTAACTTGGAATTTGAGCAAAAAAGTCCAAAAACACCGTTTAATTATATGATATTAAAAAGGGCAACAAGTATATAAAATTCTAAGAAAAACGTGTCAAGTCTTGAGGTTATAAAATGTATGTTGTGATGGGAGTTTATTTTATTTCAAATCCCGGCTTCTGAATCAGTTTTCAAGGGCTCCGGCTACAGAGCTGCTGGGGCGCGTCCCCAGTTGGTTGATAGGGGAATGCCCTGTCTATGCGGGACAGTCTAAGTCAGGTCATAATACAGAAAGCCTGACTGCGAACCATTGTAGCCAAACTGTGTGAAGAAATGCAACGCTCCATGCAGTATAAAGACCCCTTCTATATTGTCTAAAGAGAGCAGAGTCTCTGGGACTCGCTAGAAGGCTAATTTTCCTGTCCCTACCCATTTCTCCCCTTTTCCAGTGGCAATCAAAACTCGTTGTCCCTGTTGTCTCTTTTATAATTGCTTCTTTCCTCTCTTACTTATATTTTTTATTAACTTCTTCTTGTCCTGATATAGCTGAAATATTGTCAACTGGAAGTTAAACTCTAACTAATCAATCAATCAATCAATTTATTTCAAATTGAACTATAAAGAAAACGCTGGTCAAATTAACCACAGCAAATAAAAAGTTGAATTACAAAATCGACTGAATAGTCAAAATGTAGACTAACAACTTACACAGATATAGGCAACAGCTCTATAATAATGCAGCAGGCGCGGACGGGGGGATTTGAAAAGGGGGAATTCCAACTTAGAAATGAAAGGAAAAATCGCCGAATGAGGCAAGACGCGAAAATTTTGGGTATATCTTTGTAATAACACCAAACTGAACTGTTCAATAACAGCTAACAGTGAACTGAATATTCATCATAACAGCTAACACAGAACTACCAAATAACAGCTAACACAACATTATTTTTTTGCAATAAGAGCTAACACAACATTATATTTTGCAATAAAAGCTAACAGAGAATCAGTTTTACCCAATAACACAATAACAGTTAAAACCCTTGCCCCCTTCTTTTAAGAACAACGATTTTTTCAGTATGCCTACAAAAGCAAAAATTCCATCTGTAGCGACCAACCTTAAAATTTTGCTCAAAAAGAATATATCAAAACGCTTCAGCGAATCCCATAAACCATAAAAAACGTTTCTTTTTCTTTATGTGCATGCAAGGCAATAAGACATTTTTGTAGTAGCATATAAGTCTATTTCTGCGGAAGCGTTTTGATGCCACACAAAGAAAAAAATATCTCGTACTTATGAAATAATATCTCATAATTATGAGATAGCTTCTCATAATTATGAGATTTATTTCATGATTATGAAATCTTATCTCATATTTTTGAGATAATAAGTCATAATTATGATATAATTATCTCATAATTTTGAGGTATTATCTCATAATAACGAGATATTTATCTCATTATTATGAGATGTTATCTCATAATTATGAGATGTTATCTCATAATTATGAGATATTATTTCATAATTATGAGATAATTATCTCATAGTTATGAGATAATTATCTCAAAATTATGAGATAACTATCTCATAAATATGACTTTTGAACTCAAATATGAAATAGTATCTCATAATTATGAGATAAATATCTTATAATTGTGATTTATTATCTCATAATTACGAAATGTTATCTCCTAATCATGAGTTAATATCTCATAATTATGAGATGTTATCTCATAATTATGATATATTATTTCATGATTATGATATATATTTTTTCTTCATGTGGCATCAATACGCTTCCGTAAATTTCATTAAGACAAAAAATAATCCTAAGCGAGGTTAAGTACAAGGCGTTTGGTACTGGTGTTCCCAATTTGTTAAGGGATGGAAATATTAAAATGGAAAAAATAGGCCACACTTTAAAAGCTTAAATAGACAAAATATACAAAATAAAAAATGGAAAAGAGGAACAAGAGGAACAGAATGAATGGCCCAGATTTTAACTTTCTTGCCTTCAATTATGAGGGAAAAGTAAATCATTATGGTGCTCAATCAACTTGGTTTATCTATTAAATGCGATGTTCTTCCACCTTGGTGCAACACTTTAGCAAAAAGCAAAGGGAACTTCGTTTTTCTACAAAATTCAATGTTTGAAATTTGTAACGAGCTCCCTCTAAGTGTTAGCTAACAAATAGAATACACACAAACTATCCAGCAGTCCTCGATAACTGGCTAACTAACTGTTCTGGATTGATCTATTCCAGAAAATTTGGAAGTAGGAAGTTAAAATGAATATCCGGTCTGTATATTTTTCGTTTGATCCAGATGGGATGGTTCCAGGGGTTGGATTCATTTTTTAAACTGCGCAAAATTTAGACAAAACTAATAACAAAAAAAAATGGAAAAAATGGTCTTGGACCCCTTTTTCTGGAACATCATTAGAATAGCCAAATTTTCGTGGAGGGGGCTGCATCATGAGTTCATCCTTTTCTGTGTCACTGAGTTATTTATCGAAGGCCTATGCCAAAGCGATACCTTGGAATATTATCATAGAGGGGCCCGGAGGGACATACCACAGAATTGCGGACACAGTCATGTAACTTATCTTACCAGCACCCGTGCTTGGCCATCTTGTCGGCGATTTCAAATTTACTTGAGCTTATACGGGAAAATTTTGGGTACATTTTTTGTAATATCATGTCTATTTCACAAACAAGATGAAATTGCCACGTCAGGTAAAATTCTTGAATAATTTCTTCTCGTTTTGGTATAAAAATATTGAATTTATGTTTGCTTTTAATTGGCCAAGTAGTTTCGGAGGAAAGTACTCATGAAAAAAACAACGGACAGGCGAAAGAGGGGATGTACGACGGACACCACATGATAACAACAGCTGACATGGCTTTTGAGTAGTGGTGTAACGATACACCGGTATATCGATATATAGCGGTATTTTTTAACAAACAAGGTATACCGGTACGGAATCTAGCGTATCGTTGTGTATCGTTTTCTGATTTCTGTTAAAATTTCACAATCAGTACCACCTAAATACCTAAAAGTATGGAAAAGTCAGATATAGGAAAAACAAATGTATTAAGCTACACAAAAATTAACACTCTGGTCACACTAAAGAGTATTTTACTATTTTAACACACAAAACAGTTAAAATAACAAGATTTAAAAATATAATCGAATTGAGAGATCGGAAGACGATATACGTATCGATACGTTGCGCAACCGCAACTTCTCGGGCAATTCCGTATAGCTCCGAGAGATTTGTCGAGAACGTTGAGATTGACGCTTGCGTTGTATCGATATATCATGATACAATATTTTACTGACAATACTCATTCCCTACTTTTGACTCAGGTTAAGAAAATGGCAAACACGTTGAACGAAAATAACCCTGTATTTCCCACTAAATTCGATCTTAGGTGGTGCATATTACTCTATATGCCAAGAGACACAAATCCAAGTTCAACTTTTTATTGCCATATAAATCATAAGATTTGTGAAAAACGTAAAGAGCAAGCATGAAGACATCAAGTTAAAATGGCTAATGGTCTCTTGTCTTTTGTGCTAAATACTATAAAGGAACCTGTATTTTCAACCCTTTTTAATGTTGACAGGATAAATAGAGATTATTATATGGGATTTTTCATATCATATCCCATATCATCCCGATACACCAATATTAGCCAGAGGGCAAATATGGGTCGAGGGATGATATGGGATATGATATGAAAAATGCCATATCATGAACTATTTATCATATACTTCAACAATTGACCAGTTTTGTTCTTCTTCATATCATAGAAAATAAAATGTGGTAAAAAAGAATTAGTTCCAAATGGAGCATGTTCGTTTCATTTAGACATTATCATGTTAAACAAACTCAAAGTAGACCACTAGCTATTTACTAAAATGAAACAACGAGATTTCACTTATGAGTATAACCAGGAGAAAAAAAAAGGCTCTTGCCACCTCTCTTTTTTCTGCTGTGTGTGTTTTACATTTCAACAGATAGTCCATGTTGGCCATGTTTGGCGTTTCTCATTCAAGATCATTCTACAGACGCGGTATTTTCAAATGAAAAAGAAAATTGATTGGAATACATCCCCAGCCATTAAATGTAAACCTTTTTCTACTGAAAATTGTATATAAATTGCTTTGCAATATTTTTACACAAGATCACGCAAATGCGATCAATTGTGCTTTCGTCATAGCCTCTGCATTTGTGTGATAAATACTTACCGTATGTCAATTGTCAACGCTTATATTTTGTGAAGGATCCAAGATAGCTGATTCAATCTTAGCTAACACTTGTATATTTCCCCATTAAACGACAAAAAATGTTCATTAACTTGAAATTAAGAAAATTATGGCGGGAAAACACTAAAATCCGCAAAAATTTTGCTTGTTCCTAGTAAATAAATAAACTGATTTATAACTTGAGTCGGTAGAGTTATACTGAAATTAGTGAATCTATTTATTCCGTGAATTGGAAAATCGTCAGTCGTTTTACAAAAAAAACGAGATCAAATCCAATCCCGGCACCCCAATTCGAGTTCACCAAGTGTTTCGAACATCTATTTCGACTAATTAGACTTTTGCTAATTGGCCGTGGCCATGTTCATCATCAGGAGCCCAAGCCAAATTGCTATAAAGAAGTAAGATCTAACAAGTAATAATATCTTATGAAGATCGTCATATAAGGGGCTCTACACCTAGTGATCTGGTTTTAGATAAGAGCTAGATTGTATACTTAATTTTTTTTAAGATTCGATATTTTCACTTTAACGTAGCTGATGTAAGATTTCTTTTAGATTCTTCTGTCTCCGATATGCAAATATTGGTTTAATGTCAAACAGAAGTCTTGCTTCTTCATCTGCTCTTAATGCATTCCAATGTTTTAAAATAGTTTTCTTAAGTAGTTTAGCTCGAGGTGTATATCTCGTAGAAAAGACTAGTGGACATTCATTCCCGACTCTTTTATTTTGTTTACATTTCACTGTTTATAAGTGAGACTTCATGAAAAGCTCGTTCAATTTCATATTCTTTGTATCCTCGAAGTAAAAGGCGATCTTTAAAAATATTGTACTGTTGTTGTAAATCTGCTGCGTTATTAGTGCATCGTTTGAACCGAATTGTTTCCCCTTTGATCAAACCTTTAAAAGTAGAAGACGGGTGACAGGATGACCTTAGTGTCAGTGGGTTTGTGATAAATGGATATATCAAGTATTCCAGTTGATCTTGATCCCTTGAACTGATATCTAAGATATCTATTGATATCTAAGAACTGTAGGGTATCGAAAGAAGCTTCGTATGTGAATTTCAATAAAGGATGTTTTACAAAAAAACGAGATCAAATCCAATCCCGGCACCCCAATTCGAGTTCACTGAGTGTTTCGAACATCTATTTAGACTAATTAGACTTTTGCTAATTGGCCGTGGCCATGTTCAAGCCAAATTGCTATAAAGAAGTAAGATTTAACAAGTAATAATATATTATGGAGATCGTCATATAAGGGGCTCAATCTTCATCTTCCAGTATTTCGATGAAAAAAATCTACCTTTCTTTCAGCACTTTTAAAATTGCCTGTAACAAATAATTGCTGTGTTTGCAGTTATATCTGACAGCTATTTAGGGACCGACCATTAAACTTGAAAGGGGGGGCTATGGTTTTTTTCTAAAAAAATATTTTGGATTTGATTTTATGTGAAAAAAATATTTTGGCTGCCAAAATGATATAAAAAAAATTTCTGAATGAGGCTTTCTGCCCAAAAAAATAATGTTAATTTTGAAAAAAAAATATTTTGTTGATACGCGTGCAAAAAATAAATAATTTGTTTCCCGCGAAGCGCGAAAAAAAATTTCTATCCAGAAAAAAAAAACCATAACCCCCCCCCCTCAGGTTAAATGGTCGGTCCCTTAGATTGTCAGCACAGATTGTCACAGAAAGCTAGAAAAAATTATGTCATTTCTTATACCCCGGACTACCTTAAGTTGGAAAAATCTAAATTAAACTTTCAGTATTTCGTTGTCTTACTAATTTCAAGATCTTTTTAAGAAGTGTCAAAATGTAAGAGAATTGGGGAGGAGATTCACTTCGAAAGTTGAAGACAAGTTAAGTTTAACCAATATTGTGATGGTATTTTTTACTGTTAATGTTTAATATTTTTTTTCTTCTGTTCATTTGTTCAAGATTTGCTTTAAAGAGATATAATTGATAATGTGTCATTTCATATTTAGTTTGTTCAATTATTAGTCCACGGGTCCATGGGATTCAAGCACTTGGGGTCCAAACGTTTTAATATGTGTTTTCTATAGGAAAAAGCTTTAGAGCTTCAGGACCAGCGGGCCTGATTATTTTTCCCGATAAATCCTTGGTACTAGATAATAAATACATTTATTTCTGGACTCGATTTCCGTAATTGACACGGTTGCAAACACAGCAATTCTTTGTTACAGGCAATTTTGAAAGTGCTGCATGAAAGTAAGGTATAATCTTTTTTTTTTTCATCGAAATAAGGGAAGATGGACAAAGTATCAGCATATAATGACAAAGTATCAGCATATGATAATAAACAAAGAAGTATCGGCATATAATAACAACGTATCAGCATATAATAACTAACTATCAGCATATATATTTATGTAAATCATACCACATAAGGCAGGTGCGGCGTTCCAATTTTTGAAAAGTCATATTATTACTGTATTTAACAATATTGACTTACTTCAATAATAATTATTTATTGGAGTCGCACATATTGTTTCGACTGTGATAAATATCTTATCATTTAAACTTGGTCGATAGTATGTGGATTGATCGTCGTCTTCTACAGTATTAATCTCACATATTCTAATGGTATAATTCTTCTTTTACTTTTTCGATATTTATATTATAATTACTAAAGTATTCAAATTAAATATCGCTTTTAAAATAGAAATCCAGAAAGTTCTCTATAAAAAATATTCTACTTTATATCATGTTTCCCCTAATGTACTTTAATAATGTGTAACACATGGGTCGTATGCTGTCTTGCCTATTTGCGTTTATTGCATACAAATGAAGTTTAATGTCTATGATGTGATATAAAATCCATTATGAGCGTCTTTTCATGATCGGGTCAAGTTTACGCAATTGAACGTGGTGATCGGCAAGTCCAGTTTGCTCAACTGAACGTGGTGATCGGCAAGTCCCCTATAGATGAAAAGTATTGCCCCACAACACACACATACAAACATACCTGTTGCACAATTTTCGTTAAATATAAAACTTCTACATGTTCACCGTTAAATACATGTTGTCTTGAAATCAATTTTCTTAATGTACAACAATTTATTCCATGATTAAAAGCTTCTTGGTGGGAGTAACAACTCGCATCATATGCTGTTATCGTACGGAGTCGGTCCTGATAAGGTCCCCTTACAACGTAACCACGATTCTAAATTAATAAAATTATTTTAACGTTAATGCAATGCTTGGTTACCTTTTGACTTTCACATACAGAAACCAGAGCATATATCACGAACTTTCACGAATCTTACCAAAAGAAAATGACTTTTTATGGATCAAGCTAAGCCCTCCCCCGAGTCACTCCTATTTAATCAATGTAAGTTTTATTTGTAATAATCATATGAAATACTTGAATAGAATGTCAAAGTGTTTCTTTTTTTTCTATAGACATCATAAATCCCAACTGTTGTCAAATTCATGAATTTTTCACCTAATTCCTTGAAAACTAGCTACTCTATGCCAGTTTTGAGGACTGAAATTTAGAATATCCCTGGTCAGTCTACATATATTTCACCTTTTGTATTTCATTTTCACAATACAAAATATAAACAAATAGCCTTTGTGTAAAAATGTTGTTGTTTTTTTATTTGAAAACATAATTGTTCTAGTTATGGTCTTAATGGCATAGTAAAAGACATTTTTGAATTTTCTTTTATTTTTTGAGAACCATTAGATTATTTTATATTCAAATGATATCTACATGTATAAAATATTACAAATGATTTTTTTCTCATAGAACTGGACAGTGTTTCAATATTATTTTTCTCTATTGTTACAAAACCCCTTTTAAGTTCAATTATCATCAGTGGTTCATTACGTTTGCGCGACCTTCTGAAAATTTGAAATTCAATTACCAAATGTTTTTTGAAAATTTTCAGATATAACATGGAGCGACTTTTTAAAACAGTTTTCGAACAGAGTCTATAAATAAATATAAAATTCTAACGTGCTTTGACACCTTGAAATTTCAGCTTAATTTCAGGACCAAAATGTGGCTTTCTCGCGGCTTGTCCTTTATTGAATTGATCTACCGGGACAACTGTATAAAAACCTTATACTGACCAAAATGTTGTTAAGAATACTTGATCAATTGCCTCTGCTGGTGGACTGTTAGTCCCCGAGGGTATTCACCAACCCAGTAGCCAGTACTTCGGTGCTGGCCCGAAAACCGATTTAATCTGGAAACTTGCAAAATCTAAATTTAATAAAATTTTGTTCAAAACTAAGATCAACTAAGGAGTATCTGCCTCTTGTATAGCTCTGTCCTTAGCTGATTTTGGCATTTCTATTTAGATCTTATTGGCATGAAAGCTTATTTGGGTCATTTTCTTGATGAAAAAAAAAAAAAATTTAAGTCGTTCCCACGACTTGTCAAGTCGTTCCCACGAGTTGCAAAGTCGTTCCCACGACTTGTAAAGTCGTTCCGACGAGTTGTAAAGTCGTTCCCACGAGTTGTAAAGTCGTTCCCACGAGTTGCAAAGTCGTTCCCACGACTTGTAAAGTCGTTTCCACGACTTCTACAAGTCGTTCCAACGAGTTGTAAAGTCGTTCCCAAGTTGCAAAGTCGTTCCCACGAGTTGTAAAGTCGTTCCCACGACTGCTACAAGTCGTTCCCACGACTTATCAAGTCGTTCCCACGACTTATCAGGTCATTCCCACGAGTTCTAAAGTCGTTCCCACGAGTTGCAAAGTCATTCCCACAACTTCAAAAAGTCGTTCCCACGAGTTACTAAGTCGTTCCCACGAGATGTAAAGTCGTTCCCACGAGTTGTAAAGTCGTTCCCACGACTTCTAGAAGTCGTTCCCACGACTTCTAGAAGTCGTTCCAACGACTTCTACAAGTCGTTCCCACGACTTATCAAGTCGTTCCCACGAGTTGTTAAGTCGTTCCCACGTTTTGTAAAGTCGTTCCCACGAGTTGTAAAGTCGTTCCCACGACTTCTACTAGTCGTTCCCACGAGTTGTTAAGTCGTTCCCACGAGTTGTAAAGTCGTTCCCACGAGTTGCAAAGTCGTTCCTCCGACTTCCAGAAGCCGTTCCCACGAGTTACTAAGTCGTTCCCACGAGATGTAAAGTCGTTCCCACGAGTTGTAAAGTCGTTCCCACGAGTTGCAAAGTCGTTCCAACGAGTTATTAGCTGTTGTTCTCAGTATAAAAGGCTGGTCGGTCACTTTAGTAAGTAAGCGTGAAAGATGAATTCGCGATTTTTTATGGAAGGTCATAACGTGTGTTGAAATCTGCGATTTTAGGCCCACTGTGAAATTATAATTACGATGAAAAATTGATAACAAAGAATCTGACCCTTTCAATTTTTTTTTTTTTTTTTTTTTCGAAAATGAATATTAAATTCAAAAGTCATATTTAACACACTTGTAAAGTTAATATAAGCCACAGGGAATGCACATGAAATTTTGTAATTGAGTACTACAAATAGGATGCTTTCATATTTCACATAAGAATCAACATGTAGACTTTCAAAAGTTCAGTTTGCTTCTCCGTCAGTTTAAAGGCGGAAATACAATTACATATACCTATCTTTTACACGACTGAAAAAGGGCAGTCGTGTTATGGTGTGACACAGTCCCCGGCTTCGATGTCTGCGGACAAATGATTTGTTAGATAACTTGTTCTAGTTGATGGATCAATACAAAAGCATAATGTTTATTAGCACAAAGGAAAAGTTTAAATTTGTGGTTTGTTTCCCAACCGTTTCAGAATTAGGAGCAAAGGGGCCAAATTGTACATTTTCACATATTGGCCTACAGTTAGTGGACGACCATTTGATTTTCAGGGGCGGGGGTCTTGGGCGATTTTGTAAATAAAGAATTTAATCTTGGTACCAGTGAAAATACATATAATAATTCTACTTCTCATGAAAATAAATAATTTAATTTTGATTTGAAGAATATATATTTTTGTTGCAAATGGAAATAAATACTAGAGGCTCAGAGACTGAGCCTGCATCGCTCACCTGACAAAATGCTTCTATGCCATGCATGACCAAAAATAAAGTTTTTTACCAATGGGGTATAATGTTTAGCACTCATGTTTTTTTACTGATCCTATTGAAATGAATAATCTTTGAAAATGACCTTCTATTCATCATTCCAATACAGTTTAATTAAATTTGCTTGAATAGTTTCAGAGAAGCTGATAAAAGGATGATTTTCTCGTAGGCTCCAATGTTAAACTATGTTCCGCATTGGCAACTGTTTTTTTTTTTTTTTTTTGGTCAAACAAAATGAAATGAGAAATCTTTGTTGAGGACCTTTAGTACATCATTCCTGTAAAGTTTTGTTGAATTTGCTTCAACAGTTTCAGAGGAGAAGATGATGAAAATGTGATTTTTCCAAAAAGGATCCAATGTTAAACCTAAGTTCCATGGCGACAGCCATGTTTTATATATGATCAGAAAGAAATGAGCAATCTTTGTAAAGGTCTTTCCATACACCATTCCTCTAAAAATTGGTTCAATTTGCTTAAGCGGTTTCAGAGTAGACGATAAAAATGTCATTTTCCCATAGGTTCCAATTTTGAACTATGTTACGTGCTGGCGGCCATGTTTTTTATCAGATCGGAACGAAATGAGCAATCTTTGTTAAGGTCCTTCAGTACGTCTGGTTGCATTTGCTTCAGTGGTTTCAGAGGAGAAGATGAAAATGTGGTTTTTGCCATAGGGTCTAATGTTAAACCTAGGTTACGTCCGCCGGCCATGTTTTTTATCTGATAGGAATGAAATGAAAAATCTTTGTAAAGGACCATACATCATTCCTGTAAAGTTTGTTTGAATTTGCTTCTGCAGTTTTAGAGCAAAAGATGAAAATGTCATTTTCCCATAGGGTCCAATGTTAAACCTAAGTTCTATGTTTTTTATCAGATCAGAACGAAATAAGCAATCTTTGTTAAAGTCTTTTAGGTCATCATTCCTGTAAAACTCGATTGAATTTGCTTCAGTGGTTTTAGAGGAGAAGATGAAAATGTGTCATTTTCCCATAGGGTCCAATGTTAAACTATGTTCCGTGCTGGCGGCCATTTTGTTTATGGGATCGGAACGAAATGACCAATTTTTGTTAAGGACCTTAGTGCATCATTCCTGTAAAGTTTGGTTGAATTTGCTTTAGGGGTTTCAGAGGAGAAAATGAAAATGTGATTTTTCCCATAGGGTCCAATGTTAAACCTAAGTTCCGCGCTGGCTGCCATGTTTTTAGCAGATCGGAATGAAATGAAAAAGGTAAAGGTCCTTCCATACATCATTCCTGTAAAGTTTGGTTGAATTTGCTTCTGCAGTTTCAGAGGAGAAGATGAAAACGTCATTTTCCCATAGGGTCCAATGTTTAACCCAAGTTCCGCGCTGGCGGCCATTTTTTTATCAGATCAGAACGAAATGAGCAATCTTTGTAAAGGTCCTTTAGTACATCATTCATGTGAAGTTTGGTTGAATTTGCTTTAGTGGTTTAAGAAGAGAAGATGAAAATGTTATTTTCCCATAGGGTCCAATGTTAAACTATGTCCCTAGCTGGCGGCCTTGTTTTTTATCGGATCGAAACAAAATGAGCAATCTTTGTGAAGGACCTTCCATACATCATTCCTATAAATTTGGTTGAATTTTATGGTAGGCGGAAACCGTCAAAAATACAACATTCAACAAAACAAGCAATACTGAAATAAACGAAACTAAATTGAAATAAAACAGAACATTTGTCAAATAAAGCAAGCAAGGTTTAAATAAACCAAACTAAATTGAAATAAAACAGAACATTTTGTCAAATGAAACATGCAAGATTTAAATAAACAAAACGAATTGCTATCAAAGAAACCAATCAACAAATAACAATCAATGCACAAATAAAACAGACCATAACAGAGAGGTCGCCACGATTTGAAACAAGCTCGACATTTCTTTAGAAAATTCCGCAGTACGGAATATATACGTCGTACTATACGGCTATTAAATGAGGCCGCCAATCTACTGATAAAATCGGCAGTCCCTACTACAAATCTTGCGAATATTTTAACCGACGGCACCACCTCCTCTACAAATAGTCGACCGAACATATTGCAATTGTACTTTTTTTTTGCGGGTACTTACTTTCGTGGATTTCCGTGCGCTAACAATTTCGCGGGTATTTAATTTCGCGGAATGGTCTTCAAACTTTTGATTTTTACTACTAATTAGGCATAAATTTATACGTATTCGCCGGTATTTATTTTCGCGGAAAAGTGTTCACCGCGAAATTCGTGAAAATAAGTACACCGCGAAAATAAATACAATTACAGTAAGTTTGTAAGAAACGACGGAGCTCTTACACTTTTCCCAGTCAGTCGTTTTCCTGACATGTCCTATATTGTGAATACAGGCCTGTAAAATTTTCATCTGATTTGCCCCCTAGAACTACCTCCCTTTTTTTCCATCTCGACTACTACGTAAGAAGTCATTGATTGCATAAGCAAAGGATGTCTTCACATCCTGAATTAGTTGCAACGATGTACAGTCCGTCCACTTGCGTTCCAGCACTACTTGCACTAGTTAGGTACTCCAACGAAAAAAATTGAATGTTCGCATTCAATGAAAATAACGGTGCAAAAAGATAGTTATCTGCTTATATAATAAGAAATTAAACTTTTAATCTCCAGAAAATTGAGATTAAAAAATTGCAATTTATCCACTTCCTGTATTGTTTTTCTTCTCATTTTCCAGTTCTATTAAGAGCTAAGGAAAAACTGGTTCCAAATTATTTTGAGTTGCGACGCTTTGGCCACTAATTAAGATAGACTACGACGAAAATTCAAGAAAACTACAAAAACAAGTAAAAGTTAAAATTGTCGTGCACCTACGTGCATTCATGAATCTATTTGAAATTTTGCAATTGAAAAGTATAGGTTGTAATTTAAATACAACACTTAACGTGCGTCTTCATGCACCATGTCTTCATTATGTACTTGTGCAATGAAAATTGATAGATTATCAAACTTTGCATACAGAGGTCTTCGTTGGAGTACCTGCAATAGTCCTTAAATTTGTGTAAGTGTGGTACTAGGCGTGTTAAATGTTAAAATAATACTATACATACAACAAAGGTTTGAACTGCCATATATGATTTTTTTCAAATGCTCGTGTTAAATGGCTCAAAAACGGTTTATAACTTTTAGAAAACGATTTTGCCTTAGTATATCCCTTTTCAAAAAGTGTTGTTATCTTTTCCTGGATTGGAACTCCCCCATCAAATGGAGGTACAAACACTCTTTCCTTCCGGTCACCACTCATACGGTTGGCTAACAATATAAAACTTAAAACCAGATATACATGTTAATTATAACGAAGTTAGTGCAGTGTCACACTAAACAATGTCCTTATAATCTAAATATGAACAGTGTAATGAACTGTGATTAACAACACTTGTCGTGTTGGGTTGATAACCGGGCCAAATGGTTTTTTTTTTTTTGTTTTTTTTTTTTTTTTTTTTTTTTTTTTNAGATAAATGATTTTAGTAGGGTAAATGCCCAAGCAACGATTTTTTCGAAATTGGGTTAACGCACACACCTGCATTATACATTTTTGGAAAGAGGAGACCATATATTTTGGAGATCGGCCACATCAGTAATCAGAAAATTTTACAAGGACCAATAAGCAGCTACAGTACACGTACACAAATTTAAAGGCTAATGTCTTGTAGTTGTAATGCAAGTAGAGGGAATGCAAGTGGACAGATTGTATATTATTGCAACTAATTAATGTAATTTGGGACAGGACGTGAAGACATCCTTGGCTTAGGCAATCAATGATTTCTTACGTAGGCAGTCGAGATGGAAAACAAGGGAGGTAATTTGAGGGGGGATAAGATGAAAATTTTAAGAGCCTGACACAATGGTAGCACCTATTTTATTATATGGTACAGAAGTTTGGGTTATGAAAATAATGAAATTATTGAGTCTACATTTAGAATTTTGTAAGTATATATTGAAAGTTAAAAAATGTACTCCAAATTGTATTGTTTATGGAGAACTTGGTAGAATTCCTATGTCAGTATGTATAAAAGCCAGAATGGTTGGTTTTTGGCAACGAATATTAAACGGTAAAAAAGAGAAAATTTCTCGCACTTTGTATGATATATTGTAGGCTTGATGCAGGTGATGTGTATCATTCTAAATGGTTGTCATGTATAAGAAATAATTTGCTTGAATGTGGTTATTATCAATGTTGGAATGATCAAACTGTATTAGCTAATATTAATCTGTCAAAAATTGTAAAACAGTTTTTTCATAATAAATTTGTTGAAGAATGGGAATGCAAATCTTTAATTCACCTAAGTGTATTAATTATAGAACCGATTTATAAATCTGAATTTGGGTTTGAGAAATATCTCTCTGTTCTTCCACCAGATTTATTATATGGTGTTATCAAGTTTAGATGTGGTAGTCATAAATTGCCAATTGAGGCTGGTAGATTTTTAGTATAGATAGATCTGAACGAATTTGTGACTTATGTTAAAAGGAAGAAATAGGTGATGAGTTTCACTATTTGTTTAACTGTACTTTTTTCTGTTCTGAAAGATATAAATTTATACCTGTTCATATATAAAATAACAGAAACATTGTTAGTTTTTCTGAGATAATGAATAGTCAAGATAAATATGTACTTACTGTATTGGCAAAATTTTGTAAAATTGTTATATCTCTATTTAATAACTAGTAATTTGCATTGTCTACTTCCATCTGCATATACTAATTCTTATATGTATATATGTTTGTTCCATATTTTACATGTGTAATGTTGTACTATTATGCCTCATGTGGGGCCTTTAGTGAAATAAAAAGTTTCAAAAGTTTCAAAGTTTTTTTGTATTAATAATATAGGACATCTAGGGAAAATGACTGAGTGGGACAAAGCGTACGTGCTCAGTCGTTTGTTACGAACTTGCGTTTGCCCCCCTAAACAGCGACCTGTATATGGCCATGATTGCTGATCTACCAAGTTCTACCAGCAGTTGGTATGCGGCTGGTCGACTATTTGTAGATGAGGCGGTGCCGTCGGTTAAATCATTCGCACGATTGGCAGTAGGGACTGCCGATTTTGACAGTATATCGGCGGTCTCATTTAATAGCCATATAGCACACCGCATATCTTTCATACTGCCGAATTTCCCCCCTTTCTAAAGAGTTGTCAATCTTATTTAAAATCGCAGTGACCTATGGGTTTTTGGTCGGTTTTATTTGTGCATTGATTGTTTTGTGTTTATTAATTACTTGTTTTAATTGCAATTCGTTTTGTTTATTCAACAAGAGGCTCTCAAGAGTCTGTATCGCTCACCTGGTCCTTGATTAACATTAGACATTTTGTGTTAAAGAGCCAATATAGTTAAACTATAGTTCCAATATGCCTAATAAGTTTAAGGGGAGAAGACCTCTGTAAACTGTGTTCCCTGCTGGAAGCCATTTTGGATAAAGTGTCAACCTAATAAAGTTCATCGGCAAACGAATACCGAAGCAAGAACGAGGAAAGGGGAAATTCTAAAATCATAAATCCAAAATCACGGCAATTCACAGCAACTAATAAAGCAGTTTTCTTTTCAGGGGTCAACATAAAGACTATTTTACCAAAGTTTGGTTCCATTGACTCAGAAGTTTCAGAGTAGGCTTTTGAATGTGTTTTCCAATCGGGTCCAATATAAAAACTAAGTTTCGTGCTGGCCGCTAGGCTGGATCAGTGCAGACCTCAAAAATACCTTTTTTGCAGGGGACCACCCAAGGAATATTGTGGCCAAGTTTGGATATAACTGGCTCAATAGTTTCAAAGGAGAAGATCAATGAATGTGTTTTCCCATAGGGTCCATTGTTTAAACTAGGTCCCCTGCTTGCGGCCATGTTAAATAAGACGGGAACGTGAGAAGCTCCTTTTTTGCAGGGGATCACCCAAGAAATATTGTGGCAAAGTTTGGTTGTAATTGGCCTAGTAGTTTCAGAGAACATCTTTGAAAGTTTTTTTCCATAGGGTCCAATGTAAAAACATGTAAAAACAATGGTCCATCCTGGCTGCCATAGTTCATTTCACCAAGATCTGAAAAACACCTTTTTTGCAGGGGACCACCCAAGGACTATTGTGGCCAAGACTGGTTCTAATTAGCCCATTACTTTCAGAGGAGATCTTTGAACGTGTTTTCCCATATGGTATAATGTTTAAATTATGTTCCCCACTGGCAGTCAGTTGGATATAGTGCGAACCTGAAAAACCCCGTTGTTGTAAGGGACCACTCAAGGACTATTGTGGCTAAGTTTGGTGCCAATCGGCTCGGTAGTTTCAGAGAAGAAGATCTTTGAACGTGTTTTCCCAAAGGGTCTAATGTTAAAACTATGTTTCCCGTTGGCGGTCATCTTGGATATCGTGCGGACTTTAAAAATAATTTTTTTGTAAGTGACCACCCGAGGACTGTTGTGGCCAAGTTGGGTTAAATTGGCCCAGTAGTATCAGAGGAGAGGATCTTTGAATGAAAAGCCGACGTCCGCAAAGTGATGGCAAAAGCTCCACCTGTAATTAGCCAGGTGAGCTAAAAATTGCTTGTTTTATTTGACAAAGTGTTCTGTTTTATTTCAATTTATCATATATTTAGTTATAAATACAAGAATCCTGCATGTGTAATACAGACGTCATGTTACGTCCTGTATCTTCACCCCGTGATGATATCAATATCAGTCACGGCTGCTACCCTTTATTACACACCTAAAAAATCTGTATCAAAGGTCACGTGTTATTTTAATTAGAAAACTACTAAGACCTTTGTTCTTTTTCACATATATGATAAACAGTATATGACAGGGGTAAATCCGTATTACATGCTGTATCAACCCTCGAAAAATATCATCCCTCAGGCAAGCCTTCGGGATGATATTGACGTCTCGGGTTGATACAGCATGTAATACGGATTTACCCATGTAATATTCTATATTTAGTTTGGTTTATTTAAGTCTTGCTTGTTTTATATGACAAAATGTTCTGTTGTATTTGATAAAGTGTTCTGTTTAATTTCAATTTAGTTTGGTTTATTTAAATCTTGCTTGTTTTATTTGATATAATGTTCTGTTTTATTTCAATTTAGTTTGGTTTATTTAAATCTTGCTTGTTTTATTTGACATAGTGTTCTGTTTTATTTCAATTTAGTTTGGTTTATTTAAATCTTGCTTGTTTTATTTGAAAAAAATAATCTGTTTTATTTCAATTCAGTTTGGTTTATTCCAGTATTGCTTGTTTTGTTTGAGTGTTGTATTTTTGACGGTTTTCGCCTTCCATAGAATTTGCTTCAGTGGTTTCAGAGGAGAAGATGAAAATGTGAAAAGTTAACGAACGGACGGACGACGGGCGCCAAGTGATGGCAATAGCTCACACTGACCCTTTGGGTCAGGTGAGCTAAAAATGAGGTGACATTGACATAAATTAATTTGTTCGAGATTTTCATGAAAATAATTAAATTTCCAAGGCAAAATCGCCCAAACCCTCCACTGAAAACCCCTAAGGTTATGTTTTATCGTATTTTAATGGGTTTCTTTTCATTAACTGCTTCCAGTAAACAGGGGGCACACAGAGGCTAAACGGAAGAATAGAACTTTATATATATATATTCTTTTTTAGTGGGGTGGATTTTAAAGCATTTGTTCCTGAAGGTCCCAAATAAAGTGTATTAACAGAAAAATTAGATATGACCTTCCATAAAAAAATCGCGAATTAATCTTTCACGCTTACTTACTTAAGTGACCGACCAGCCTTTTATACTGAGACCAACAGCAAATAACTCGTGGGAACGACTTTTAGAAGTCGTGGGAACGACTTTCAGAAGTCGCGGGAACGACTTCACAACTCGTGGGAACAACTTTATAACTCGTGGGAACGACTTTACATCTCATGGGAACGACTTCACATGTCTCGGGAACGACTTGGTAAGTCGTGGGAACGACTTCACAACTCGTGGGAACGACTTTATAACTTATGGGAGCGAGTTGAGGAAGTCGTGGGAACGACTTTACATCTTGTGGGAACGACTTAGTAACTCGTGGGAACGAATTCTGCAAGTCGTGGGAACGACTTTGCAACTCGTGGGAACGACTTTATAAGTCGTGGGAACGACTTAGCAACTCGTGGGAACGACTTGATAAGTCATGGGAACGACTTGTAGACTCGTGGGAACGACTTTTGGAAGTCGTGGGAACGACTTTGCAACTCGTGGGAACGACTTTACAACTCGTGGGAACGACTTTACAGGTCGTGGGAACGACTTTGCAACTCGTGGGAACGACTTAAATTATTTTTTTTCATCAAGAAAATGACCCAAATAAGCTTTCATATATTGGTAATTTGTTCTCTATAAGTCCTTACACTTATTTCGGTATATTTTTATCCGCACTGAAGAGACATCAATTGTCGAAATGCGCATATGCAGAATCCAAATTAACAGCAACTTCAGTGTAAAGTTATTTGACATGTAAATGATTATGTTGCTATATATTCCAGTAGAAAAATATAACTGTAACCTAAAAGCATGCGACTTTATTTTTAAGGAATCACGATCATGACCCTGCGCACATAAAAGTTTATTATCTAGAATGACATTTTTAGATAATTTTATTGACATACTGTGTATAACGCATGCATCTCGACATTTGATATAAATAACCGTATCAATTTGGATAAAACAATCACCGTAACGATTTGGTAAGAGTGAAAAATATATAAAATTACTTATACATGTATATTATCTTCATTTGAAAAAAAAAATATATCCCTTGCAAACATTTTTATTATTAGTCAGTATTTTTTATGTCTATACAAAAAATAATTGTGCAAATTAAAATACTCATTATGAACTATTGAATGAAGGAGAGTTGGGTTATTTTAAATAGGAAACGGGTATTTAGGGGGGGGGTCAAGGGGGGTGTCATTAACAGTCTATTAACAGTGAAATTTTTATAATTAACAGCAAACAAAGTAAAAAATTAACAGAACAGAAAATACCAAATTATCCGAAACAGTAAACAACTGATTTATTTCACCACAAAACATTTAACAACCAGCTGAAAACGCCCAAAACACATTAACAGGAGAGGTCTTGCCCCCTTATATTTATTTGCTTTGTAAAAAAAAATGCACATTATACTTACAATATAATGTACAAAACAAAATTATAACAAATATCCCAGGGGTTCCCCCAACAACTTTATTTGCTGTGTGCTGACTTTTATTGCATTTCAATCAATCAATCTAATGAAATACTTCATGTTCTTTCCCAGTAATTTCTCCCTTCAGTATCATAAACACGTTAAATGTTTAATTGCACCATGCCTAAGGAGAGGCGGGAAATGGACATAAATTTCTTGAATTCTGCATTCCAAATTCTGAATTCCATATTCAGAATTCTGAATTCCTAAAAACGATGTCCCTTCTCGGCTTTCGTATCTTTGAGACTTTAGAGTTTCTCATCAATATTTCGTAGTCCAACACGAAGACTTATGTAAAGTTTAATAATTCAGTACCAATCCTAAAATATACGTGTCGAAACAATGGTTTGTTGTTAAATGAAAATAAATATGTTACCAAAGTATAAAAAGTAAAACAATACCAAATCAACAACATGAGACCCATTTTGGTAAATATATACAACATCCTTATAGAAATGAATTTGATTTCTTAATTGAAAATACAATGTTATTGAATTGACAACTAGGAAAATTGTATCTTTTATTTGGCGATAAAAGTATATTTCAACGCCTTCAAAATGGGATAATGCAAAAGATGTGTAACAGATACAAGATATTAATTTATACAACCAAAATTGATCAACCATTATTTTCCAAGTTGCTAATAAAAATGTTACCGTAAATTTATATTTTTTGTCAAAGTGTTGAGACAGTTTGGACACCATTCAAGTCAAAGGAACATGCCAATGGAGACCCTTATTCGTCCTTTCCGGAGCAAACAGACGAAGCTTTAAACAGCAACATTTGTATTTACGTTTTATTTAAACGTTGGAGATATCCCGCTCCTCCGATCGAATGGTTAACAGTGCAGTGTGACTACGGAAAATACAGTTTTATTTGTGAAGTGAAAAATGGTTTGTAGAAGCTTATGTTTTATCCTGTATCATTTGATCACTCTATGTAATTGATGTCAATCAAGAAAGGGCAACATAAACTGATAAAAAGCTAGATAAACTTGAAGGACACACCTCCTTCTTCTAACGGTCTGCGTGGGACGGCCACATATTTTTTTTCTATTTACGTTATATAAAGTTTTCTCATAAGCATTTTTTTAAGGCAAATATGATTTTACATACATTTCACATACGAAAAATAAATAAAAGGAATTGGGAAAACAAGAATAAGTATGAGACATAAGATTATTCATATTGATATATTCCTAAATAATAAAAACATTTGAACTTAAACTAATAACAAAACAAGCTAGGCAACAATAAAAGGATATTGAGTAAAGTCTCTACAAATACATGATAAAACCAAGCAATGGAACAACTCTTCACCATACCTGTCAAGGGGGTTTAGGTTCCCAGAGTGAGACTGTGGGATCTAGCAGCTTGCAATGCAAATTTTTTTTCAAGACGCAAAATGGTACAACCTTAGAGAAATCAGGTGGTCATAGCAAAGAATTTGAGGAAAAATTCTTGTATAAAAAGGAAAGAAAATGAAATTTTATTTCTTATCTGTGACCTCAAATGAAAATTGTGTTTTATTTAGTAGATATTTATAAAAAATGAACCATTTGTATGAAAGAATATATGAAACAACCCCGAATTTCTGGTTTTTCTGATCATTAAAAAAATCGTTTTTCTATTTGAAATATATTTTTTCTCGAAAATTTGAAGAGCGTGACATTTGAAGAGATGAGCGTGAGAGCGTGATTTAGGGCTGGGAAGCGTGACTCTAACGCCCAAAGCGTAAGACTTGACAGGTCTGCCTTCACTACGGTCTCAAATGACATGAATAGCGTAGTTCGACAATTAGCAATAAATTCCGCTCAAACTGGTACTAGGGGCCGTCTTGAACTTTCTATGAGTTATCAGCAAAGCTCGTTGTTGAAGACATCATTGTGACTTCAAGTAAGAAGAACAACAATAACAGCTTGGTTCTAGCCTGTATTTGTAGAGGCTTTCTCTCATGTGCATTAACTCCATATCATTTCATTTCCTATTTAAGACCGGAGATTGTTTCTCTTGCAGTGTAGAGTCCAATAAAAGATTTCCCGTACGAGAGATGTATCGTTTAAATATATTTCAGTTTTGGTATACTTGTTCTTGAGATTATTTCTCATTAGGATTTTATTAGGTTTTGTTATTTCCAAATTTATTCTGACTACCTGTTTATAGTGCACACAGCTCACTGTTTTAAAGTCAAAGTTTTCTAATAATTGACTAGATGTGTGCCTGTGATTGTCTTTGTGTTTTTTGTCCACTATATATCTTAGGACACTAGTGCTTGTGTCGGTGATTGTAAGATCACTTTGCCAGGTATTTTATGTTTGTTGACGACCCCACATCAATGAGCTAAAAAACATGTATGTAGCCTTGTTCGATAATTAGCAATGAATTCCATACAAACCGGTCTTAGGTGGACGTCTTGAAGTTACTATGTGGTATGAGCTTAGCTCATTGTTGAAGGCCTCATGGAGACTTCAAGAGGAAGAACAACAATAAAAGCGTTGTTTATTGCTTGTTTCTACCATGTTTTTGTAGAGACTTTGTCTCATTTTGGTTTACTCAATATACTTTCATTGTTTAATACTAGTATGTCAATTTTATTACTAGAAACCTGGTATTATTTTCAATTCGGTTTGCCATTATATCCCATTTCTCAAAAGACATAATAAAAACGACAAAGAACTACATCTAAAATGCTTTATTTTGTTAAACTTATGGAAATGTAATCTGATAACACGATATAACAGAAGATATAAAGATAATGTTGACTTCAACGAGAGTTTGAAGAAAAAGATTATTCATAAAATGCAAAATTTGGAAGTATGATAGTTAATTTTTATAATAAATTCTCTCCAAAACAAGTTCACCATGACTAGATAGAGAGCATGCATCTCTCACAAAGGGAATCGTATTACGAACTCCACTCTTCTTGAGAGACATACTCCAGTCCTAAATACTCAATAAAAGGGTGTTTCGTAAATGCATGTTTAAACCAAGCAATTTAACAGCGCTTTCATTGATGTTCCTCATCTTTACGTCACACTGAGACCTTTAATAATGACATTTGCTCCTACCTTATAGTAAATTCAAGACGCCCCAAGCATCGGATTGAGCAATTCATGGCTAATGACTAAATACCGAAGTTCCTGTGAAATTTTGATTCTGCATATGCCCATTTTTACAAATAATGTCTCTGCAGTGCAGATAAAATCTAAACGTTCTGAAGATCATAAGGTCAATGATGTTTAAAAACTGATAGAGAACAAATTACCAAATATGATCTAAATAGATAGCCAAAATCAGCTAAGGACAGAGCTTTGCATGGGGGAGATACTCCTTAGTTTCAACAAAATTTACAAAAATTAGATATTAGAATCGGCTTTCGGGTCAGCAACGAAATACCGACTACTGGGCTGGTGAATACCCCCGGGGACTAACGGTCCACCAGACTAACGGTTCTCAGTAGAGATGAGAAATATTTTTATCCAACCGGTCAGGCGTTGGTTAAATTTGCTAGAAATTAGTAAAAATGAGTGTTTTATGTCATTGTTTGTAATTTTTCCAATTAACTTTTACTCAATATTTCATTTTACATGATGTTTGCTTTGTATTTATATTGATTGTTTTTATTTAAATACGCCTATCTCAGAAACGCACCGCCTACCTGTATTTGTCATCCACCAGAATTTTACCCATTTGTGTTTGCTCAATTGATGATACTTTTAATGTCATGGAAATTTTTGTATAGATGAACCTTATTTATTTCGACATCCAAATATGTATTTACATGGGAGAAGTCTACAAACAGACAGTGATCTCAGTCCAATAGAATGTTTTTCAAGATGCATGGAATTGAGGACAAAAGGTTATCCTTGTGTTTCATTCAACTACAATGTAACAACATTGACATGCAGCTATATTTGTGAGGGAGATTATGAGAAAAGAGATCAAAGCAATGGATGGGAAGCTTACGACATCATTCTGAAAACACGTATGGTTTTTCATCTTTTATCCAGTAAACGAAATGTACGAGAAATGCTTTGATAGTCACAAACAGTACTTATACTAGATGTCTAACAATTCTCAGATCATAAGGGTTTATCAACGTATATTTTAGAAACACATATCGGCATATACTAGATAGTATGTAGCAAATTAAAACACTCGGACATAAAAATGGATATGATAAAAACTACATTTGTATACCAGAAAAACAAAAACAAAAAAACAAAAACGCACCGCCTACCTGTATTTCTATGATAAATAACGAACGGATATAGAAGAAATGCACATGAGACAAAATCGCTACAAATACATGGTAAAACAAAGTCTTAAATCCAAAAGCAAATATCTTTTTGAAAACTTATTGTAATATCTTTAAATTTTTTGGACATTCTGATGACAAACTCTGATGAAACTGAAACATTTTTTAACTCTAAATTTCACTTTCTCAAGAAAAACACTTTCTTATTCAAAAATGATAGAAAATATGAAATTTGAACGATTGGTTACATGTATCTCTAAATCATTGTATTTATTCCCCTACTTTGTTGAAGGTATATGATGTTCATTGTGCATTTCCGTCCTTCCGTCTGTCTGTTTATCTTTCTGTACCCAAAAGCTGGTATCCACTACTTCTCCTTAACCACTGATGGGAATTTTATGAAACTTATGCACGAGCTTAATTATTTATTCACTACACATTTTATTTTCCGACAATTCCTTTTTTTTCAAGAGTTTTGACATGCTTTGGACTTTATCATGTTTGCTCAATCCAAACCATATGCTGATATGCTGACCTGGTATCCACTACTCCTCCTTGACCACTGATTGGAATTTCATGAAACTTATTATGCAGGAGCTTTTTCTCTATATTGTAGATGTGCACTTTGCATTTTGTTTTTCGATAATTTCCTTTTTTGAGATTTTTAAAATGTCATTTTAGCTCAATGCAACTAAATGGTGACCTCGTGGTATCCACGTGGTATCTCTTAAACCACCGACAGGATGGTAATAACGATAAATAAATCATCTATTTCCATAGTAACCAAATAAAATTTCATAAAATGTCTATTTTGTTTTTTCGGAAACGCTCATTAAGGTGGCTCAATCATCACAACTCCTCTGGTTTTCTCCGGTGCAATGGCTTAGAGTATTTTGCACATGGACTTCTTTTTTTATTTCATGAATGTCTTCTATAGGTCATATTAAGACACCTGACAATTTTTTCATAAAATCCTTTTTTTAGACTCGGAGTAGTTTTGGTGTTAAATTAAGGGAAATCCGGAGATATCCATTTCCAACCAAATTTTAAATGTTTTCCATCTCCGTTTAAAGCATAGCTTTTTACAATTTCATTTAGTCTACAATGCTTAATCAATTTAAACAGGTTTCAAGAAATCCTTGATATAAACATCATGAGTTTATATCCTTAAGGGACAGAAATTTATTGAAAATACTTATACGCATTGATCATTGAAAATAATTTTGAAAATAGGAATGTGATTAATTTTTATCTGATCTGAAATCAATTTTTTTTCTTTATTGTTTGTTTCATGAGCTTTTTACAATAATATGATATTCGTAACATAAATGAGTGGATTTACTTAGATTGTTTTTCGGAACAACTCGTTCATGTCTGGCATAAGCGCAGAGGTTAATATTCAACCACTTAAATAAAACAACAGGATACAATCAAATGCACTTGCAATGTAATCATATCATGCTTAACATGCTTATCATGTTTAACCCCACCGCAATTTTTGCGCCTGTCCCAAGTCAGGAATATGTTGCATTGGCTTGTCCTTGCCTTCTTATAAAATTTTTGTTTCTTTATATTTGGGTTATTGGATGTGGTTTGTTTCCATTGATTTATTCACTTTTTAACCTTATTGGGGCATTTATGGCTTGCTATATGATGTTAGGCTCCTCACTGTGTTGAAGACCGGACGGTGACCCCTAAATGCTTTGTTTTGGGTCGTTTAAACCTGGATATTGGATGTTGTCTACTTGACATTTACCCCATTTCCTTTCTTTTTCATATTATGTTTAATGGTAGCTTTTTGTGAATTTCACACGAATAAATTAAGGAATGGTCAAGTTAAGTTCATCGACAGATTTTCGGACATCTCGGGTTTTATTTATTCAAAAGCACACCATTTTTTTCCAACTTACCCAAATAGTTGCTTGATAATTCCATCTTATACATCTTTAGCAGCATTCTGAAAAAAATTCATCTATTTCCATCCCGTCGGATAAATAATACTTATGTTAAACCTATAAAACAAGAACGGCAACCCACACTTGTTATTGCAGATTTCAAATTAGCAGGTTCTATAATTGTGCCGGCTTATAACAAAATCTCATGGATATGAATACAAGTTTCTTTCTACCTTAAGGTCTTTTATACATTGAACATGCTCCAGCAAGGTTATTGACAGATGTAAGTTCTGTTGGTCTAGCGCACTTCTTATGAAGTTCATATGACCATATCCAAGTTTGTCATGGAGTTGTATAAAGGAAGTGTAAGTTTTATGATCTGAGATAGTATACAACTCCATGACAAACTTGGATATGGTCATATGAACTTCATAAGAAGTGCGCTAGACCAACAGAACTTACATCTGTCAATAACCTTGCTGGAGCATGTTCAATGACATCAGAACTCATGATCAAATTTCAATTTAAAAATGTTTCCCGCCAAAACATGACATCTGAAGATTATAACGTTAAAAATGGTTTGAAATGTCCTGTTTTGTTGACAAATTCCAGGTGATACTTATATACCCATAGGCTCTAATTTGATCCGGACTTGCCGCGCCCTGTATTATGAAATATTAGTATTCTATGCTTTGTTGTACTTTAAATTCATATTAACAATGACTTTGAGTGTCTGTTATGATTCAGTAAAGGAAATTTTCAGGTTTCTTTATATGACTTAATTAATTGATACGTAAATGTAACTCTTCGTTCTTATTTTGCACTGTTGAATTCCTTTTTCAGCTAAATTTGGTTCTCTGCATACTACCGTATACTTGTCGGATGTTATAAATTCTACAGTCATGTTAGAGACTACCACAACTCAACTTCTAATGAGTAATCAGACCGAACCTTACACAGGTTATGAAAATAAAGGTAAAATTTGAAGTGTAGTCATTCATTTGGCTGAATCTTTTGCGATTCAAGAATTAATAATTACGGAATATAATCCAAATAGACGTCTTGCCCTATGATCGCTATTCGGGGTATCTCAAAGAACAATACACTGTATTTGGATATCAACCCTTATATAATAAAATGATTACTAGACTATAAACCAAAGGCATGAGTGGAAGTATTAATACGGACCTCAGTGTATCCTGACATACAATGTATAAACATCGATAATTTGCAAGTTGGGTATCGTCTCTTTAAACAGTATTTAAGCAGGGAGGTTTGGGTGCCTATAAATCGGTTTAACCCTACCGCTGGTTGTTGCTAGTGCCGGTACTAAGTCCGGCTATCCCGAGTTCCTATCGTTATCTATGTTTGTCATTTGTCATTTTATTGTTTTTCTTGTGCAGTACCCTGGTTGATTGTGACATGTAATTGTAATGTTCGGCCATTGTAAGTGTTTCCTGTTATCTTTCCTTCATTATTCTATATGTCACTCTCAGTTTCATTGGAGTTCATGCTGTGAGTGTCTTGGTTTTGAAAGTTGTGTTTTTATTTCTGTGTTTTGAAGCTGTCTTACGTCATTGTTTTCTGTGTCCTCTTTTCGGCAATGTCTATATACGTTCATTTTTGGAACTACCACTGCTTTGTTCCCTCGGTATTCTACTGTTGTTGTTTAGTAGTTGATGTAAAGATCAGAACATTATGCCAGACTTTTATGGAAAGCCAGTAAACTATCATTTAGCTACATGTATATAAAGGTTGGCTTTTAACATAAAAACGTATTATAATATGGAATTACATAATGAAAAATCTATTCAAAAACAGATTTTCACGCACAACTTGATACCAACTTGTATATTATCAAATGTTTTCGACCATCCACATGAATTTATTGACAAACAGACTTAAATAAGAAAATACCGAAGTTACTGTAAATTTAGATACCGCATAAATGTTAAAAAAGAAAACTTCCATGTATTAATTAGAATAAGGAATAAATATTTTTAAGCTGAAATGTTTGTGAAAACGAATTATGAATACATTAGTACATTTTGTATTCTTTTTATTTAATTATTTTTTCTATTTTAATTTTTACCCCGTTTTTTTTCATTTAAACAACATATAGTAAGTTTTAACTAATTATTTTATTCACATTATTTCGATATATCTTGATAGATACAGTACTGTTAACTTATTCAGTTACAATCACCAATATCTTTTGTTGTTATGTTTTACCTTTTGAAATTTTTGTTCTACAGATTTTTTAAATGCAACTCAAAGACTGAAAAACGAAGATTCTCTGAATGATGTAACTGAAAATGATTTGACTAAAACAACACCTAACAGTACTGATGAGACTCTCAAAGGTACAAGTCAAACTCATTTCGCAAATATTTAGGTTACCGACCATTTAAATTGAAGGGGGGTTATGGGTTTTTTTCTGGACAGAATTTTTTAATTTTTTAACTAGTATAAACAAAATATTTTTTTTGAAAATAAGCATTATTTTTTTTTTTTTTGGCAGAAAGCCTCCTTCAGAAAATTTTTTTCTCTTCATTTTTGCAGCCAAAACATTTTTTTCACATAAAATCAGCTTCAGAATATATTTTTCGAAAAAAGACATAGCCCCCCCCCCCTTTCAGGTTGAATGGTCGGTCCCTTAAGTATACCCAAAACAAGTGATACATATTGTTGTGAAACAGACATTTCATCACAATAACATTTAATTCTTTTTGGTGTTATTAACGATTCCAATGCAATATGTTTGTAACAGGGAAACTGGTTGGATAACATCAGCAGTAAAATCCACAACCCACAACCCATAACTAAGGAAGGTCCGTCATCTTGGAAAATGTGTAATTCAGTATAGAGAAAAAACAGTCAAAATACTCATACCGCTCACCTTCTTAACTCTTTTTATTGAATTTCATTATACATTGGAGCGTAGTGTCCTACTAAAAAACTTGTGTGTTAAAGATTTACATTTCAAGCGTTCATGTGACGTCACGTTGTTTATTTGGCAAAATATGTTCATGAATTTTCGAGGGTTTTTTCTTAATTTGATTTTTAGATCAGTATAATGTAAAAAATGTTTTTCGAGCCATTGCATTAGTATGGAGATAACTGTATTGTATATAAATAGTGGTGTTCCGATGATCGGAAAAGATCTTAAATCAGTTGGTTGACTATCTAGATTTCATTTATCGATTGAGGTTTTCTTCAATCGATTGATAATCAATTAACTAAAAGTACATGTGACATTTTTGGAAAAAATAGGAAGACCATGGCCCTGATCAGTTTTCAGCTCAGTTTGCTATAACCAGCATGTACTTTAGCCAACACTTTGCATCCGTCATCGTCTGTCATACCCTAGTTTCCTTAATCTGTCTATTGTCCTTCCATTTTGTCTGTCCTAAAAATTTAAGATCGCCTCCTCTGAAAGTACAGGGCCAATTTGAACTGTTTACTTGGTTACAGCAGTAAACTGATGGTCCCCATATAAAACGTTGTTTTTGGGGTTAAAAGATAGTTTAACACTGGATCCTATGGAAAACATTCTTCTCAGAAACCGCTTGCCCACTCGGAACTAAAATAAGTTACAATAATCCTTGAGTTATCCCTTGTACAAAATTTTTTTTCAGGTCTATACCAGAAACAAGATGGCGACCAGCAGGGGGCATAGTCATACCCCTAACAAAAATGGGGGTATATTGGACTCACATTGTCCGTCCGTCTCTCTGTCCGTAGATATTTTTTGTCTGGAGTTAATGCCAGAAACCCTTCAAAACTTCACCAAATTTTGTATGCATGTTAGTAACAATAAAAACTTGTGCATGTCATATTGTCAGATTGATTCAACAAGTGTTTGAAAGTTATCACATTTTTTTGGATTTTCCTACTTAACTTATCTCAGAAACTCTTCTGATTTTCTTTTCAAATTTTATCAGAATGCTAAGTTCCATATAAACTTATGCACCTGGTATTTTCAGTTTGATTCATCACAATTTGTAACTAGAGTAGGAGAAAAACATATTCTGCAAATTTGTTTAGAATATGAATTATAGTTTTGAGGACTTGCAGATGAACAATCTGATTTAACATATGAGCTAAGTTGTCTTGGCAAACCTCTAGAATCTGAGTATAATGTGCAAAACCAGTACAACATATACTGAAAGTTTGGTTGGAATCTGACAGACAGTTGTGAAGGAATGGAAGATAAAAAAACCAAATTTACAAATGAGCTATTTTGGCTCTGTGAACCTCTTAAATGTGTAAAATCAAAATTTGAAATATCAGGTGCACAGCTATATCAAGTAATCAATGTATTCTGAAAGGCTGGTTGGAATATGATTTACAGTTTTGAAGGAGTTCCACATAAACAAACATAATTAACAAATGAGCTATTTTGGCTCAGTGAATCTCTAAAACTGCAAAATCAAAATCTAAATTATCAGATGTACAACTACATCAGGTGAACAACATATCCTGCAAGTTTGGTTGGAATCTGACTTATACTTGTGATGGAATTGTGGATTAACAAACGAGATTAACAAATGAGCAATTTTGGCTCTGTGAACCTCTAAAATCAGTAAATCAAAGTATCAGGTGCACAACTACATCAGGTGACTAATCTATCCCGAAAGTTTTGTTGGAATCGGACTCGTAGTTTTGAAGGAGTTGCAGATTCAAAACCGACAGACTCGCAAATGAGCAATTTTGGCTCGGTAAACCTCTAATATCTGTAAAATAAAATTCTAAGTATCATGTGCACAATTTCACCGGGTGAAAAACCTATTCTTAAAGTTTGGTAGGAATCGGACAAGCAGTTTTGAAGGAGTTGTGGATTCAAAAACCAACGGACGACGCAGGAAGACGACGACGACGACGTAAGACGACGGATAGTAATCCCTATGAGTCGACTCTGCTTACATCAGGCGACACAAAAAAATCATGCTTCTTTTGACATTTTTGTACTTAAGTACCAACA
>MJUU01017115.1:82162-109587 GCA_002080025.1 Modiolus philippinarum | reverse complement strand
AAATGGCTGCCAAAAAAAGGCGGGAAAATTCAACATTGCCCGATTTCAATGACATTTGGTTTCCAAATCGGTTTTGATGTCATAATTTCAAAACTGATGTTAAAAATTGTTCGTTGACCGCCATTTTTAAAATGGCCGCCAAAAAAGGCTGGATAATTCTACATTGTCCGATTTAAATGAAATTTGATTTCCAAGTAGATATAGATGTTGCGACTTCAAAACCGATGTTGAAAAATGTTTGTTGACTGCCAATAACAAAATGACATCTCAACTTCAAAACTGGTGTCGAAAGTGGTCCTTAGCAAGAACTTTTTTGTCAAAAAAGCCCAATAAAGAAATATAGTAAAACATGATCAGACTTAAAAAACAGCTAAAGATATAGGAGGTGTTTGAGCTACGAAAGTTTGAGAAACTGAAGATCAACTGTATAACTTACAATGTTACCTTGATTGTGGCAACTGAAACCCAGGTGAGCGATACAGGCTCCTGGGAGCCTCTGGTTTCCAATTACTAGACTGTCGGTTTACGTATTTGAAGAAGAGGAAAAAGTTCATGTGAATTTACTTGGTACTTAGTCAGTCATGATTTTGAGATACTTTCCGAATTGTTCTGTCCATCTGTATACGTATTCCCCATATCTTTGAATTTTATGTTGCTACGTTCTGATGAGTGTCTTGTGGTTTAAATGTTGTGTTAACTTTTGGTCCTTCTGTTGAATTGGAATGACAGCCCTTGTTCATTTGTTCATGTTTGTTGATGATCCCGCACCCACAAGAGACAAACGGATGAATGTATAGCATTGATTCACATCATACAATCAATATTGCTTCAGTTTGGGCTAAGGGCAATCTTGATCTTAATGTGATGTATAAAGATTTGCTTATGGTGGAAGTCTTCATGGTGAGCTTCAAGATTGAAAACAGCAATAAAAGTATATATAGTTCCATTGTTAATTAAAATTGGTTTGCCTCGTATATTTAGGTATACATGTAAATTGTGATCTTGTCTCGTGTACATTTACTCAATATCCTTTGACTTTATTCAGAGGTAATGAGGGTCAATGTTATCTTTTAAACAGCTGATTGCAAAATTATACATTAATAAAAAAATATTGTGATTTAATCCTGTAAATTGTATGCAAAATTTGCTTGAAACAAAGTTTGAAAAAGTGTGATTTTACATGAATCAAATGACTTTAAAATAAAATGATCCTGGTCTGGCTCTGTAGATGTGCTTTTGCTATGTAAATATAACAAGGCCAAACCGAATTGATTTGTAGATCTTTAGCTGGACATTAAAGCAATATATGCCTCACCGATATTGTGACGGGTGTCGTTAGCGGGACAGGACATGCTTACCCTTCCGGAGCACCTGATGTCACTCCCGGTTTTCATGGGAGTTCACACTATGAGTGCCTTAGATTTTAATGTCGTCTTTCTATTTCCGTGCATTGTAGCTGTCTCATGTCGTTGTTTTGTCTTTGTTTTTCTCAGTTGCCTTTTTTGCCATGTCTTTGGATTCCAATTTTGTAGTCTTCGCTTCCCTTGTTCCTTTGGTATTCTACTGCCGTTGTTTCAAGAAATTAGCTTTGAAATTGAAATTGAAAATTATTACCTACACCTGCAAAATCATTTTGCATTATATGCTTGAGTCACTTATGTCAAAAATATATTATTAACATCATTTGTCAAATTACACCATTAATTAATTTACAATCACACGCTTTGTATATAATTAAAATGGGTAAAATCTGCATCCTCAAAGAAACAACACAATGAATTAGAAAATTTATCGAGAAACAATAATCCCAGAGAGACATTAACAGTTATTTGGCGTGTTCGGGTAATTGACCTATGATCACTTATATATCAGATAGTTTGTGTGTGATTTAATGACAACTTTAAGACTTTCCCTTTATAAACACGGACCATAAACATCTAGGTATTCCAAGTTTCAATAATCCGATGTACACCGAATGCTTTTAAACCATCAGATAAATGTCCAATGTAATAAGTGTGAATTGCTAAGGCGGTTCACGCAAAAAATATAGAAACACTATCAAGCTCTATGAACTTTCCTGCAAAAAGGGAGAACACAATTATCAAATTGGAAATTACATTGTGAGCAGAACAGCTTAAATTTAATACATGATTGTATATCATTTGAATTTTCATTTATCCAATGATTCTCACAATGCAAATGCTATCCCTGTCAAAACCAAAGGGGACTAATAATACAGGTTTATTTATAGACTTAATAGTCTTAGCATAGAGGACAAGAGACCATTAGTCATCTATTTGAACATGACGTTTTCATACTTCTTCACATCGGGTGCCAAGAAGCATATTTCTCCGTGTGTATTTTATCATGCTTTTACGGAAGCGTATTTATACAACATGAAGTAAGAAATATTTCATCATTATGAGATAATTATTTCAATATTCTGAGATAACATCTCATAATTATGTGATACTATTATAATTATCTCATCAATATGAGATAATTATCTATAATTATGCGATATTATCTCAAAATTATGAGATAACATCTCATAATTATGAAATAATTTCTCATTATAATGAGACAATATCTCATAATTATGAAATAGTGTCTCATAATAATGAGATGTTTATCTCGTAATTAGGAGATATGTATTTCGTATTATGAGATAATATCTTAAAATTATTAGATAATTATCTCATAATTATGAGATATTTTTTCTTCATGTGGCATCAATACGCTTCCGTATGTTTTTTGCCTTTGATTTTATGATAAATTCACATAGAGCGAACTCTACTTCGTGTAATATTTATCATTGCATCAAAGCAAAAACAAAAAAACAAAAAAACAAAAACAAAAAACAAAAACAGGATACTATGCACAGTGACACAGAGCAATATGCTCCATGGCATCTTTTTCGGGATACCCTGTGTGTACTTGTTCTTTACTTTTATCACAAAACATATGATTTATATGGCATTAAAAGTTGAATTTGAATTTATATTTTCTGGATTTAATAAGCTTGATATGATAACCGGGTATGATAATATGCACCACCTAAGATCGAATCAAAGGCAAACTACAGGGTTATTTTGGTGCGACATGTTTGCCAATTTTTTCACCAAGGTAAAACACCATGTCAGCTGTTGTCATAATTTTTTGACCGTCGTGCATTCCTCCGTTGTCTCTGTGTTTTTCCTCTGAAACTACTTGCCAAATTTTAGCCTGAATCATAACCAGAGTATTCATATTCAATTTGTGTCCGATGACTTCGAAGGTAAAACGGAGCTAAAAATATTTTTAGAACATATTTCGGCTTTCCTTTCAATCAGCTAGCTAAAGAATAAGAGGAGGTGTCTTAAATAAAATATAAATATTCCATAAATAGTTACTGGGAGATCAAATATATAAGCCACCAAGTGGATAGACAATTTTAACGGTGCCCGGCATGTCAACACGGCATTTAAGATGGCCGCCAGTGGAGACAGATAACCAAAGCTGAATGTCATTTTCAACTTTCGGATCCACATTTCTTCAAAAATTAAATTCAACATTATGAAAGAAAATAAGAAAATCGTAAAATATTCATTATTGGCAAGTAGTATCTCCCAGATAAAGCGTACCTCAACGGCCAAGAACATGGTTTGTAAATATTCCCTAAAGACATAAAATTTGGAATCCTGGTAGACAGAAAGTTTTAACTTATAGTTTTCCAACTGAATACATTTCTAGTTTTCTAGAGTTTTCTGGTTTACTGGATTTGGCTTCCTATTTCGATATTTTTTGAAATGAGTATTTCTTTAAAACCTGAGGAGTGACCATCCTTAACTTAGAATATTTAAGAATGCTTGTCACATTTCAGTCTCTCAATACTTACAATTAAATAAAAATATTTTTACTGTTGTTCTGGCAGCCATTTTGTCTCGTCAGTAGGAAATATAAAGCAAATTTCACATGCGATCTAAGTATAGGTTGATTTTAAATGCACCCAATGGTTCACAATAATAGATTCTTAAATTCTGCATTCTGTATTCCGAATTCTGAATTCCGTATTCTGAATTCCGAATTCCTCAAAACGATGTCCCTTCTCGGCTTTCGTAGTTTCCGGTAATCAGTGTCCAAGTGTCTACTTTTCGGCAGCTCAAATCAAGAGAGCTGTTTCGTAACAATCTCTTTTTTCAAGTTTGGATTATCATTAAAATTCATTGTTCCTTATTAATTCAACGATTAAAGTATTTTCAATATTATTGACTAGAATTTAACAAAAGTTGAAGGGCGCGTATTGGATAAGAAGGTAAGAGGAAATAACCCAATCAATGTTATTTTTACTACTTTGCATCTGCTTAAACTTTTTAATATTGGATTTATTAGCAATAACCATTAGCAGTATTGCAACGTGCATTTCATACAGTTTGATGCCATATCAATTGAGTTAAATTACAGCACAGCTGCAAGTCTGCAACAAGGTTCACGTGTGCAGAATGAACCATCTCTTCATGTTTCGATTTCAGTAAACGATACATATAGTTCTGATAAGGGGTAAGTTATTTGTGATGTCGAGTATGCAAAAATAAAAACGTACTAATAATGAGGAATTTAAATAAACTACGTTTGATGTGTCAAGAAAGGCTTTGATTGAAAACTAACGAAAATATACAACAAAATAAAAGCTATTGATATTTATATAACAGGTAGAAATGAAAAAACTAATGAGTTGAGGAGGGTAAAATGCTTATCAAAAGAAAAATAATATTTAATATTTTGAATTGTCTTGTTCATTTTTTTTTTCTTTTTTTTTTTGAAATCGTTGTTAGAATAGCGTGTGCTAAGACCCCACATTATATCAACAATAGTGCCTGCTAGTCAAAGGCGTAGAAATAAAGTGAGACGAATTTCATCAACTTTTCAACTTTCGTCTATGCATTATTAATAGATAGGTTCTAAATGCTGTAATCAAGATTTACACGTGGGCAATATTTTGCTTACTCGGAAAAGAAGCAGATTATGTTTTGTACCATTATAGTTGAAAAGTTTTATATTACTAATGTGGTCTGTAAGTCTCGTCACGTGCCGCCGAGATTTCACGAAAAACAATTGCGATTCAGACCATTTCTCGCCAAATCAGAACGTCTTTGGGTATTTATATATCCGTAAGTCCGTAAGTCCAAAACATTGGACCAGGCTTACAGAACAAAAAAGGGATATGAAATAAATGTACATGGGACAAAATCCCTATAAATACATGGTAAGATTAAGCAAAGGGAACAACGGTTTCATTGTTGTTCTTCATCTTGAAGTAACCATGATACTTTCAACAAAGAGAAAACACTCCTACCTCATAGTAAGTTCAAGACTACCCATAGCACCGGTTTGAACGGAATTCACTTGCTAAATGTTGAACAACGCTACATCTATGTATCGACTTTGACATGGATGCGGGGTCGTCAATCAAGCATAATATATCGGGAAAGTATTCTTATAAACACTGTCATCCGTTGCCCGACAAAGGGGCCAATAGACAATACAACATATAAACGATCACAGGGTACTCATCGAGTTGTAGTAAGAAAAGTTGGCAAGTAAAATTTGGAGATGTGAGCAATAGATGGTCAGGAAAATAGTTGAATTTTTACAACACAAGGAAGCCAAATGTTTTATTTTGATAGTGCATTCATAACAAAATACCGAAGTTACTGTAAATTTATTTCTGCATATGCACATTTTGACAACTCATGCCAAAACATTTGGAAGTCCATTAACCGAAAAACATATTAAAGCTGATTGAGAACAAATAACCAAAAGGATCTAAATAGAAAAGCCAATATTCAGCTAAGGACAGATCATGAGAGAGATACTGCTTAGTTATAAACAAAACTTTGCATATGAGAAATTCTCCCATGAACAAGTACACCACAACTGGCAAAATAAAAAGAGAAAAGGGAAGGGAAACGGTGAATGTGTCAAAGAGACAACGACCAAAGGGGAGTAATAACAACTCAAAGCCACCATAAGATCTTCAATGAACAGTGGGAAAACCCCACACCCAACGGCAGGTCGGAGTCGGCCCCTGAATAAAGAGTAGTCAAGTTCAGCGAAATAAACATCATCCTAGACTCCTATAGACATAAAGTAAACTAACTAGAAAAAAGGCATATTTACTAAACGGAAAATTAATTAAAATGAAATCAACTTTCTCCTCTACAACTAAAGTTTGTTTTTCCTCTATCGGATTTGACTTCAATACCGGAGTAGACATGTTCAACATGGCGGGTGTCTTATAAGAAGCAGGAGATGCTTACTCTACCAATATACCTAATCTCACCCATGGTTTTTATTGGGTCCGTTTTGTTGATCTGTTTTATTTGTCTTCATTTTTTTCTTTTTTGTCCCGTACTCAATTGGTATCCTTGTTTCTTAGTGTTTCCGATGTTGCCTTTGTCCAAGGATTGTTCGTTCTTTGCCTGACGGTTCTCACTTACTTATCAAAAACTAGCTTTACAGTATTGTCCTATCCTATTGTCTGTGTAGCAGGATAGAATTTTTTCTTTGTTTTGGGGTTTCTAATTGGTTAGGTTAGTTTATTCATTTTGGTTAAATGTTATTATCGTTTACAATGAATTTTGCTCATTTCTTTCATGTACCTACTTTAAACTGTTACGTTTTATAAAAATAGAAGCTTCAAATAAGTGGAGGAGAAACACTGATTTTTCGATTTTTTATTAACCATATCAAAATGTTATTTGACTGTAATTTATTTTGACATAATATGCTTTTAAAATGATGCAATCCAATTTATATATCAAACTCCTATTTTAGAATGCTATTCAAATTGCATTACAGATATAAACATTTTAGTATAGCATTAGATACAGTATGCAGCAATAAATCATATATATTGCAACTATTGTAAATGGACAAATAAATAACATTATCACAGTTCTATTTACGTTTGGTGAAAGACCTATAATTCAACTTTGGCAACAGAGCTACTATTGTTTGGATGTCTTGTTCCTTTGGTGTATTATTGATGTCACTGAAGAAATTAATTCTTCTATTTAAATTCTATTGCCATTTTGATCTCTATAAGCTTAATAACACATATTTGGGTTTATGGATTTCCAAATTTTTTATTTGATCTGTACTGAAAAGACATATAAATTATTGACTAGCTGACATTATGCAAAAACTAAATTCATAATAACATAGGTTTGTGTTCTTTGTTTACCATAATAATGGTATAAAAATTTAAAAAATGCAGTTTAATTTGACTTTTTGGAGAGCTGCTTTACAACAATCACTTTGTACTTTGTTAGGGTTTTAGTAAGGGAGCGACCATTTGATTTTTAGAGAGGGAGGCTAGGAAGGAATTTGAAAAAAAATCTAGGATGACATAAATGAAGCAAAGTTTTTGGCTTCGATCCCCAAAAGAAATGACAGAAATGCATCCAGTGAGAAAAAATGTCAGGCTGAAAGATTGCATGAAAGAAATATCCAAGATCAGATGTGCCTTCCTTGCCCCCTTCCCCTAAAAAAATCAAATGGTTGTTCCCAAAATTACTGGATTTCATCGCCTACCTATAATTAGACAATTAAGGTATTGTCATTTTTTAAAGGAAATCAATATAAGCTTAAGGGTGTATATGAAATAAGATACAGCTGCAAGTCTACAACAAAGTTCACACATGAGAAAACTGATCCCTGTCCCCGAATGTCGATGGGGGTAATAATAAATTTACCGAACAGAGTTGTCAAGAGCCGAATTCCATAAGACAAAAGACCAATCAGATGGAAACCACCGGGAAAATTGTCGACCACAATGGTCCTGACTTGGTACAGGCATGTCAAAAGAAATGGTGGGTTAAACCGGTTTTTGTCGCGCCAAATCCCCCTTCATTGTTTTAGTGTCCGGAAGCAACTCAAAAGCAATTGCTATTGAAAGGTGATTGACAGTTAAAAGAGCTGATTATCCCAGTATTAAGTAATAAAAGAACCTTGAATCAGAGTTCGGACCAAAACGTCAAATTTTTCTCCAAGGGACTGCTATCTATTAAAGAAGTTTATAATGATCGTATGAGACGGAATGTTTTGAAGCCAGTCAAGGAGATAACTTTGTCTAATGAGAAAGTCTGTTTAATGTGGATTTCAACAAGACCGATACAGATAATTCTGAAAAAGAGTGAATTAATTTGCTGTTGTATCAATGATTAGATATTTTAATGGAGTACCATTGATGTGTCAACACCAGTTATCAATCTGAAAGGCTTTGATTGAAAACAAATTTACGAAAATATGCATAAACATGAACTTAATGAAAGCTATTGATATTTAACATGTGTTTTCAAATAACAGGTAGAACATGTGAATAAACACATGTCAATATTGACAGAAATTTATTACAGCAAAACATTTGAAACTGGAAGCCACATTTGTCGAATACTGTATGGTGCTTTATATTTGCGGTACGGACATTTCGCTGTTTTAAATTTTAGATACATTCGCGAAGTTTTATATTCGCAGTAATTCTGTTTGCTTTCATTAAGCTTATTTAAATAAAGTTTTTGCGCTTGTCGAGAGAAACGCGAATAGAGCAAAAATTAATACCCCCGCGAAATATAACAACCATACAGTAATAGAGCTATATGCAAACTAGATCTATTTCTTTAGAACAAATATCTGAATTTTTTGTGAAATCTACATGTCAGGCAAACACAATGGCAAGAGTGAAAGGATACTACATGTCAATACGACGGGTATCCATATATTTAGAATCAGAGCAGAGATTTAGAACTCCTGAAAAATAATTCATTTTGATTGGTCAGTTTGGAAAATTTGTACAAAATGATGCAATTTATGTTTGTTATAAACACAACATTCAAAGAAAAAAACAGTGCAATTGGCACGAAATTGGTTTGGAATATTTTTGGCCACCCAATTCTAGCTCGGCAGTCGACCTGCAGGCGCACCCATTGATTATAATTGATTTTTGTGATTTTTATTTACAAATTAATTGAATACTGTATCTAAAAAATATAAAATGTCATATACGTCATATACTATTATATGATACTATATACTATATATGTAAAAAATGTAGTTTCCTGGTATAATCTATTGGCTACAGTGAAAAAAATTAACACGGCGTCGTAATTTGCAAAAAAAGTTGCCCGTAAATTAGTTTAAATATTAAACTATCCTATTGTATGCGTGGAATGACTGAAATTTCAGGTTTGCTTGTAATTTCACTTAACTGATTAATTTGATTAACTCATGACTGTTAAATGTTTAACACCCCCCCTCCCCCGTTTACAATAGTTGTTGTTTATTTCTTTCCATATCTACTCTACAAAGCTATATCTTTATTCGTCTTTTTTACTAGGAAGAGAAGCCAGACATAACTATATTATATCTATCGAATTAGAAAGAAAATGGATCAATTCCTTTTATAAGTTACAGACAAAAAGATTTTAGTATAGCATTAGATGCAGCATGTAACAATAAATCATATATTGCAGCGATTCTATATACAGAAATAAATTACATAATCACAGTTCCATAAACCTTTGGTGGAAGATCTAGACATTTAAATTAAACTTTTACGCAACAGAATTACTAATATTTGGATATCTTGTTCCTTTGGTGCATCATTTCCGTATCTGACGTATCTGCAAATGACTGAAAAAGTCTAGCTTGATTGATTCACAATAACTGCGGTTTTCAATTTTCTTAAGTGATTTTGACTTGCCAAAAAGCTCTTTTCTCATCTTTAATTTGCCGAAAGACGACGAAAATATCGATTTTTTTCACTATTGGTCTTATGTGTGATACATATCGAGAAGGGAAACAACACCTACAAAAAAGCTTAGTTACGCCATTGTGTCTTTCCACTGGCGGATCCATTGATAAGTGGTCAAATTAAATCTCCCCATTTCTGCCGATTTTTTTATTATTATTATTTCGTGCCTAGCATGGGCAATAACTCACAAAATTGGTAAATACAGATTACAACTCTTCATTTTTTTAAATTATTGCCACATTTTCAAGAACACAATGCAATAGGCTGCTAAGTACAGAACATTATTCCGGAAAACATGGTTCGAATACTGAAATACAATAGTACTAACTTTATTATATGGTGAATTCATTGTAATTGATGTATGCTTGGCTTATACAGTGAAAGTCATGAAAGTCCAACACATCAGAAAGTATTGAAATAGGTGCTTATCTGCAGAGGGACCATTATATGTTTTGATTTCAATATTTCAATTTTGTCCGATAAAAAGATGTTTTAGTTTTGTTTGTTTGCTATTTATACCTCTAGCAAAGAACGATAGGTTTTTGTCTGTCTGTCTGTCTGCTTGCTCGTCTGTATGTCGGTATTCAAAACTCCAAGTGACATTGGGCATATCTTTTGAATGGTAAGTGACAGGGCTTTCATATTTCTTGTGTATTTCTTATAATAAGATCATTTAACAAATACCACAATATCTATCCTCACGGCAATCGCCTAAGTATGTGACCTATTTTTTAGAAAATTAATACACTTTAACTTTACTTATCTTTGAGATGTCTTTTGAATTGAAAAAATCAACAAGAAGAATTAAAGCGTGGTTCCATTGCTCGTTTTTACCATGTATTTGTAGAGACTTTGTCTCATGTGCATTTACTCAATATCCGGCCTTCATTGATTATTTCATATTTCTCGTAATTTCTAGATTACCACACTAGCAAAGAATATTTACTTCTCTAACAATATTTATTCATTCATAAATGTTCAATATAATATCCTCGTTTAGGACCTCATCTTCCGGTCAGCCATGATTAGCCAGTGAAAACTAAAGAATTTCCGTTCCAAGTGAAAAAAATGATATTTTTATTTTTTATTATATACATTTCATTGTTATATGACTGGTATTCATTTTACATAATAACTTTTTTGAAATACTGCATGGAAATTTGTATCCTGTCAATAAATAAGAATGCAGAGGAAATGGAATTCCAGACAAAAACATTTATAAATAAATAGTATAGCATTAGAGAATATATGAAGTGATTAATCATTTTTACATTGAAACATTTTGAATAGACAAAGTTGCATTGTAATCAAAATGGTCTAGCTCAGATACATCACTAATGGGGGTATAAAGCCACATTTAAAACTCAGAACTTATTGTATAAAGGCATCAAATAAATGACAGTATATTAATTTTAATTATTTAGTAAGAAAAGTAATTTTGGTGGAGTTATTCGATGTATGAAAGTCTAAACATGAAGTCCTTTTGATTTCAATTTGCGATAGAGTTGGGCGCGTTAAAACATGATAACATCATCCAAAATGTCTTGAATTCCTATTATAATCCAACTGTGACAGTTCAATTTCATTGGACAAAGTCATGAATATATGTTGATAAACTCTTCTTGTCCATTAACCGCTAAGAGGCAATACATATATCAATACAGTGCAGCATATGATGACAAAAAATACAGAAACATTTCTCGTGTATTAGAATTGTAAGAAATGTAAGTAATTTCGGAGGAGTTCATCGATATGTAAAAGCGCCCAACTTACTTAAAACTAAAAATTCCTTCAAACTTCATTTGGTTTGTGAGTGAGTTTACACATTGATAAACTCGCCTTAAATTACTTTTATTTCTATGATATGTAATTGATTCTGGCATTACTTGTATGAGATTTTCAATCATTACGCTCTTGTTGACACTATATATTATTGTGTTACCTGTGGTTGTTTATGTCGGTATGTTGTGATTGTCTCTTTGTCAGGCAACAGATGATATCCCTTATAAGAACACTTTGCATGTTAATTTTATATTAATTGACGATCTCACATCCACGGGCGTAAAATCACGACTGACATGGATGTAGCGTAGCTCTACATCTAGCAATGAGTTTCTCTCAAGCCGATAATTACACAATGTAGGGTGACCTTGAGCTTACTATGAGGGATGGCGACTTCAAGATGAAAAAAAAATCAATAAACGCGTAGTTCCATTGCTTAGTTTTAATTTGTAGACACTTTGTCTCATCTGCATTTACTCCATATCCTTTCGTTGTTTAGATTCCTAGTTAAACACAGACTGTCCCTGTTTTGAAAATTCTATCCCTCGATAAAGATTTGAATGAACTATTTGCAAAAACAACCCAACCCCGTGTTACAATGGCAAAACAACATGCGGTCATGTTTAATTTCTTGTTAAAAACAGCATAAAAACAAGGAATTAAACGAGATATACAGATGATAGGAATGTGATTTGGAACGGTTAAGATCACTGTTGGTGTGTATAAGACTAATTTACCAGATGTGTTATTTAATATGGACGTGGATTTCTTCACAATACTTTCATTAGCCATTTTTATGAATTAAATTTTTAACACAAGTTTAATTTTTTTCAGAATTCGAGCAACATTTGAGATGTACCTAGTTGATAGTAAACAATGACGGAAACGACGAAAAACATCACAGAAACAAAGCAAGATAAAAGCAAATCAAAACAGACAAAAGACAAGACAACCCGGCTTTTTGCCGTTAGTCCAGAAAATGTGCCGAATACAAATTTACTTCTAGCGTGTTTAGTGACGTTATGTTTCAATCAAATTCTTGGACCTATCGCCGCTTACTATTCACTGACAGCAGCCAAGGCGTATAGTGAAGGGCGAAAAAAAGATGGCGAAAAACGTGCTTTAATATCTGTGATTATTAGCTTGGTGTCAATTGTAGTTACAGTTGTACTTGTGATGACCTTGATTCTATTTTTAGCCGTTGATTCATTCTAAATTTGGAAGTCGTTTTTCATTGGATACTCACCTGTGTCTACAAAACCATAGCAAAATCTGTAAAGCTGAAAATTGTACATTCTGAAATATAGCAATTTTTTAAGCAATAATACAAATTAAAATGGATTTGGAACCGCAGCAGGGCTGAAAAATTCAGCGAATAAAAGCAAAACGAGTAATCTTAGTTCGTTAATAATCACATTTATTCGTCTTATAATATTATTTTTCTGGCATTGGAACATGACTCAGAAACATTTGCAATATCTATGCAGTTCATAAAACGTATCTATGCATTCATGTGAGCCACATTTTGAAGTGCCTTATATACATAATTATGTTACTCAATCTATACGAACCATAACATGAATATAAAAATCATGCCTTTCAAGACTATAATTCCATATTGTAACGTCCAATATTATTGGTCAACGTAAGAGTCCAATTAATCTACTGAAGAACAATACAGTGCAATATATGATGGCGTCAAAAACAGAATCCATATTGGTTTTAAACAGTAGTCATTTATGAGTAGATTACCTAGATATAAACGCTGCTTTTCACTCGAAAACTTCACATATAAAGTTCCAAAGAATCGGACTTTATTCAGTTTGTTGGTGAGATTGATGTTAATCAATTAATAGTATTCTTCAGCTAATTGGTCAGATACATGCTTCGTTGTTGAGGTTTCGCCGTTCTTCATATAAAAGGGTTCGAAATAAGCTATGGACTACATGATTATGTTTTTTTACAAATCACATGACTCACAAAAACGGCTTATTCCCTCACACTCTGAATAAAATCCGAATCGAAATAATTCTAAAATGTATAGTTTGGGACTGAGTCGGAACTGAAAGGCGGGGGAGCTTACACGTCAATGTACTCATCGTAAATTCCAATGCTCACGAACAAGTCCAAATAGGCAGGACTCAGGGTGATGTTTAGGGGTTAACAGTAACGTTTACACGTCGAAAATCTCCTCTTGGATTACTATTTTTGACGTAAGCGCATTAGAAATTTAAATATCACGAAAACGCATTCACCAACGCTCATAAATGTAACTATGACATTTTTAACAATTTACTAGTATTTTGCTTTGCACAGGAGGTATTTTCCTTGATTTTTACATATTGCTTAGTACAAGCAGACGATGTTGACTCCACAGCTGATGTCGGCTAACTTGTTGTTATTCGATACTCATTTTTTGTTGGGGTAGAGAATAATCATAGTTGCGACACATGGCTTCGATATATACATTATTTATAATTCCTATGATGAACATGACCAACGAAATATATAAACTCATTTCTAAAAGTTGTTTGTTGTTTTATTTCGAAACAAAAAAATATTAAGAAACAGAATTCAAGATCTCCATACATCGGAAAAGGAATAAGGTTTGTAAGACTCGTTTAATTTAGAAACTTTCGGGTACATAAATTGTAGCCGAAAGTTGTATTTTATACAAAATTCTACTATGGGAACAATTGAAACCATGACGACCAGCCATATGAAAATCTCCAATAACATAATGAGCGGCGTCACAACAGTCTTTACGCTTATATATACGACGTCATAATATGTTTTGTGCATAAAAACGTCAGTAAATCGTATTTAATGGCTGTCCTTACCGTGTACACTATAGGTCCGCGCAGATCATTATGTCAAATGAGAATCGAAATACGCTCTGGTTAAAATATTAACGAAAATAATGGCCACCCATATGTAAATCTCCAACAAACCACCGGCGCACATGAATTATTTATTAAATAAATGACGTTTTTAACGAAATTTGAACGTCGTAATAATAATAATCAGACAACGGCAAAAGAATACCGAAGGAACAAAGGAAAATGAGAGTACATTGATATTGCAAAAACGGGAGCACAGAAAAACAGAGACATAAGACAGCCACAAAGCACGGAATTCACTCGGAACTAAGGCACTTATGGTGTGAACTCTGGCATGAAAACCGGGAGCGACAGCAGGTGCTCTTTAACGAAAGGATAAGCATGGCTTGCTCCGCAAACGAAACCCGTCACACTATCAGTGAGGCATGTATGGTTTTGAAAGGTCCGTTTGGTAGCTGATTGTTTAATTTCATTTTCTAACCCTTAGACAAACTGATTGAAATAGTGGCGTTACTTTTACCGGGAGCGACATCAGGGGCTACGGAACGGAAGGGAAAGCATGTCTTGCCCCGCAAACGAAACCCGCCACACTATCAGTGAGGCATGTATGGTTTTGAAAGGTCCGTTTGGTAGCTGATTGTTTAATTTCATTTTCTAACCCTTAGACAAACTAATTGAAATAGTGGCGTTATTTTTACCGGGAGCGACATCAGGTGCTACGGAACGGAAGGAAAAGCATGTCTTGCCCCGCAAACGAAACCCGCCACACTATCAGTGAGGCATGTATGGTTTTGAAAGGCCCGTTTGGTAGCTGATTGTTTAATTTCATTTTCTAACCCTTAGACAAACTAATTAAAATAGTGGCGTTATTTTTACCGGGAGCGACATCAGGTGCTACGGAATGGAAGTGAAAGCATGTCTTGCCCCGCAAACGAAACCCGCCACACTATCAGTGAGGCATGTATTGTTTTGAAAGGTCCGTTTGGTAGCTTATTGTTTAATTTCATTTTCTAACCCTTAGACAAACTAATTAAAATAGTGGCGTCATTTTTAGCGGGAAGCGTTTCCGGAATTCAATTTTATCGTGAAATCTCGGCGTCACATGACGAAACCTACAGGCCCTTTACCGGATAAAGAACACTAGAGGAGACAACAGAACAAAGACAACCAAAGAATTAGAACTGGTCGTGAACGCTAAAAAAGCAGTAAAACCCTTACAAAAATCCGATGCTCGGGAAGGGCAAGTGTGATCAGCTTCAACTATATATGGAGAGGATTAGGCGATATGGAGTAAATGTACATGAATCTACAACGGATAATGTAAACTAAATAGCCTAGCAGTATTAAGAATCATTCTGCTGAGCAGAGTGGCGTCACATTGCCTAACGGGGGTAATAAGAAAATTGTCGATAAGAATTGTCAAGAGCAAAAGTCCAAGAGGCAAAACGACAAAGAAGGTGGAAAAGCTCCAGAAAAATTGTCGTCTGTAATGGTCATGACTTTGTACAGGCATTTCAAGAGAAATGGTGTGTTAAACCGGTTTTATGGTTATAAGGTCACTGCATGAATGAATGCGACTGTTTTCACTTTTTATGTGTGTCTCGTTAAGTAAGGAGCACAAAACACTTCGAAAAACAAAGAGATCATCAAGCGAGTACCGAAACTTTCAAGGACGAGGAAAAAAAATCAAGCTAGCAATACTAAGACACACAAGTGAAGTAAAGCTCATTGTTGAAGACCCCGTTGTAATTTCAAGATGGAGAACAAGAATAAAAACGTTTTTGCACTGCATGGTTTAATCATGTATTTGTAGAGACTTTATCTCATGTACATTTACTCCATATCATTTCATTGTTTTGTTTTGGTACACAATAAGCTGATATGCTTCGAATAAAGCGAACTTTTTAACTGAAGGAAGTTGATTTTCTCAAGTGTCTGCAGTTAACTGTAAAAGTGGACGCAAAAAGCGCAAAATGTTGCATTGTTTAAAGCAATGTTTGTTTTTACCTTATTTACAAACAAGTGCCTAGTTTAACAACATTGCTGTAATTAATTTTCAACTCTTTGCATTTTAATTTGGTGACAATTGTATACTGACTAAAAATGGAAAACTGGACATATTTATACTAGCCATATAAACAATGAGAGATATGGAGTAAATGCAAAAGAGACAACGTCTCTGCAAATACATGGTAAAGCTAAGCAATGGAAAAACGCTTATATTTTTGTTCCTTATCTTGAAGTTTCCCTGAGGCCTCAACAATGAGCTTTGCTCAAACATCATAGTTAGTTCGAGACGGCCCCTATCAACAATAAAGCGGAACACATTGCTAGATGTCGAGCAACGCTACACCCATTTATGTTTACCACATGGTTGCAGGATCGCCAACAAACAGAAAATTACCTGTTTTCATTATTGTTTTTCTGGTGCAGTTTGCTTGTAAATTGTGGCATGTATGTGATTGTAGTTCCTGGCCATTGTAGGTGTTTGCTGTTATCCTGTTTTTGTAATTTTTAGATAACTTATATATCGGTTAGAACAATGAATTGGCATATCTGCATATAAATCCTCCAGATTTGCCACATATAACTATTTAAAAGTGAATTTTGGACAATCCTGAAATGCTGAAAATTCCCATTTTTCATCAATTCTGTACAAAATATTGACTTTAAGCTGACAAGCTGGACTTAAAATGACAAATTATGCAACATTGTTATATTCAATGCATAAATTGTGTGTTTTGGTTATTTTTATGCGAATATAGTAAAAAACAAATGACTATCATAGGGAAAACTTGTTGGGTAGAGGTAAGTTTTTCGGTATTTAGAGTAACATAAACACTCCTTGTTTTCTAAACAGTGTTTTAAGACAACTAATGTATCGCTTAGAACAATTAAATGGCATAGTTGCAGATGAATCCTCCAGATTTGACATATATTACGATTTAACAATTAACTTTGGAGAAATCTGAAATGGTGAAAATTCCAATTTTTCATCAGTTTGGGCCAAATATTGAGTTTAAGCCAACAAATGGCTGTTGAAATACCAAATCATGATGTAATTCATGCAACATTGTCATATGTAACACACATTTTGCGTGTTCTAGTTATTTTTATGCGAACTTAGACAAAAAATTGAAAATTTTAGGGCAAATTTGTTGCGGTAGGGGTAAGATTCTCTGTATTCAGAGTCCCATTAAACACCCCTTGATATTCTAAACACTGTTTTAATACAACTCATGCATTGCTAAGAACAATTAATTGGCATATCTGCAGATATATCATCCAGATCTGCCATATATAACGGGTTAACAGTGAATTTTGGCCAAATCTGAAATGTTGAAAAATCCCATTTTTCATCAATTTCGGGCACAATGTTAAGTGTAAGTCAGCCAATGACTGTTAAATTACCAAATCGTGATGTAGGTCATGCAACATTGTCATATTCAACACACATTTTGCGTGTTTGAGTTAATTTGTGGCGAACATAGACAAAAAATTGACAATTTTATGGAAAATTTGTTGGGGTAGGGGTAAGATTTTCGGTATTTTGAGTCACATCAAACACTTCTTGTTTTTCTTAACAATGTTTTCAGACAAGTAATGTATCGCTTAGAACAATTAATTGGCATATCTGCAGATATATCGTCCAGATTTTGCATATATAACGATTTAACAGTGAAATTTGAGCAGATCTGAAATGTGAAAATTCCCATTTTTCCTCAATTTTTCTGGCAAAATATTGAGTTTAAGTCAACAAATGGCTGTTAAAATACGAAATCATGATATAAAGTATGAAACATTGTCATATACAACACACATTTTGCGTGTTCTTGTTATTTTTATGCTAACATAGACAAATAATTGGCAATTTTACAGTAAATTTGTTGGGGTAGGGATAAGTTTTATTGATGCATGATGTTTATACTACATACGAATGGCCATTATTTGTAATAGTTAAAAAGCACATATAATAAGCTTTCATTTGATACCTACTTTAAATGATATTTGTTTACTAAAAAGTAATATTGGGCAAAAGAATGATAAAACTTAGTCAAAATCGGAAATATTCAAAGATCCATTTATTTGGTCTATTTGAAAATAAAACTTTGGTCATTAAAAATATGTTAACATGTTTTATATTCAAGAAAATAGATTGAAAAACTAAAAACAATTTTCAGAATGCACTTCGGGTTCTTTAGACCATCAAACTTACGCAATTTCATTGAAAATACCTAAATTTTCCTCAATATTTCATAGGGGTAGGGGTACGTGTAATGGCGCTACGGAACGTATTGGGCATAGAAATTGTAAAAATGGGTTCTTTGTAAAGCTTATACAATAAGCAATCATATGTTGTATCGTTTTTATAACTAGGAAGCATTTGGTCAACATTTTGAAGTAACTGAAAGAAAAAATTGCACGAAAAACGAAATTTTCCTAAATTTCGGTAGGTGTGTCTAAATATGAGCCCTATTCTACCAGTGCGCGCAGGTTATGTTCTTGTTTACATGTATTATTTTGAAAAATGGATGGGAAGTGGGGGGTGCACGGGGGTGTTCCAGCCCATGGACTATTTTCAATGTTTTAAGTGTATCTCAAAAACTATTATATCTAGCTCAGAGACCATTACACCTAGAATATTCAAGCTTTGTAGGATATTAGCCCCATATTTCTAGATGTGCAATCATCAAAAATTTTTCAAAGGGGGTCCATTAAGGGTACTTTTGGGGTATCAAAAAGGGGTGGGGTTGTCCCATAAAACCCTATAGGAAAATGACATTTTCAATGTTTTCACTGCATCTCAAAAACTATTATCAATGTCATCAATACCTCGATCAAACTTCATAGACAGGTTGTATGTGATGTAACATTAAGTTCTTAAGCAATGGGAATTTAATATAACAACCGTTGTCATGGAAACCATACCAAATTTGGAGAAAATCATATTAATTGTTGATAATTGAAATTTTATTACAGCTACATGTATAATTTAGATAATAACGGGAACCACTGCCCATTTTTTTTTTTGGAACCTGGAATAAGATTGGTTGTAATGGATAATGGAACATTTGGTTGCCATGGAAACCAAGTCAGAAAGCTATAATTTTGAGGAAAATGTGTTTTCTGCTGTGTGTTCAGTTTTGATATCAACTATATGTATAAAGTAAATTATAGGGGGAACCCCTGCTCATATTTTTTTTTGAAAGGGTTTTATAATGCCCAGGAATCCGATATGAGAGTTCGTTTTGGAGACTTTTGTGTTTCGCATGCGAACACAGTTATAACTTGTTTACTTTTATTTTACCTCAACTAAATAGCAATACACTCGAAATTCCGCAAAGAAGAGAAGTTCAATTTTGATATTATTGGCAGACGTGAAGGCTAGTTAACTAAAGTTTAGTGTCCCGCAGTGAGGGAATATAGTGTTACTTTATTTGTAATCAATAAATACTTATATAGAAGTTCTAAATTATGTTACAAAAACTTGCTATAACCAATTACTTAGCTTGTTTTTATGATTTGTTTTGTCTCAGGGTACGAATGTAAACGTCGTAGATCCATTTATTTTCTTATAAACGTGAGTCACTTTTATTAATGGTATTTAAATAGCTTGGTATATACGATCTTAAAAATGCATTTTCTGGGATCTGAGACGCATTGAAATAAAATATGTATATTATAAGATAACGATCTCAGTCTTGAAAACAAGACTTTTGTTTTAAAACTTATGGTTTTATTATTATTTTAGTTTTTCATAAGTAAGTGTTCAATGCTCGATTTTATTCTCATTCTAGCGGCCATGTTGGATGAAGTATGAACATGAACGGCAATTTATTAATATACAATAAATACCAATGTTGCATGGAAAACGGTAAATTAGTTATGCTGTACACGTGTTTCAAGGAGTAACCTCTCATCAGCAGCATTAAAATCAAACAATATGGAAAGCATTAATCCAAAAGTAGTCAAAAAAAGAAGTACTAATTCCCAAAAATATCAAAATAGGAGGTCAAGTTCAGTACCAAGGACATCCACTGAGTACCATACACGGAACATCTAGGGAAGTTTGCGATGTTTTAACTTTGATTGTCAATCTTACATTAGCACACAAGTTCCGCAGAGGAAAGGTGCATCCGTTAATCACTTCTCACTTCTGGCGCTCTGTTGGCCCCTTACCTTAGACGAATATATAAATATATAATTAATTTTTAAGGGCCCGTATAATCAAAATAATGCTTATCCAGAGTTTTCAGTAAGTTGTCCAGGGCCCCTTAGACGATTATTATATATATATATATATTCAAAATACACTATCACGTCAGTGGGCTTAAATAAAACGATTTCGTCAACTTAGACTCTTCGTATGTTTTAGTAATTATTTAACTGTTCAGATTTTTTTTTCGAACTTTTGGCCAAGAATACAAACACTGAGACATTGATTATTGCAAAGGGAATATTATGCGCTTTACTTGGTAATAATTAAGAATGTGTGTACTATATATTTAGAAGTTTTATTATGAAAAATTATTACAATAATGCAAACACATTTCTACACATTTCAACTCTCAGTTTTGAGCATGGCTTGAAATTGAGCCCTCAGTGTACTATGCTTCCTGCACACATACCAGCTGCAAGATCTTTAGAAAGACATTTAACTGATTATAGTTCTTAGTTTTTTTCTATTTTCAAAGTAGAAGCCACTAATTTCAGTTTTATTCCAAACAAAGAATCAACTTTGAACAATTATGGAATCCCTTACCTAACACAAATACATACTTATCGCAGAACAAGTTTTGCATTTTGCTGCAATCAATTCAAGCATATTCTCGGGTATGGAAGGTCATTATTTTTATTGTGAGACCTTTTCCTACTTACTATGAAGCTTAAGGTAGTTCGAGCCTAATAAAAATATTAGACAGAATTTTTTTATTTTAAGATATTTTGTACGTCTAAGTCTATTGTTTCAAAAAATAAAATAAAAATGATATGTCACCGATCATCTTTTCCTGTTATCAGGCCTTGAAAATCGGGCCAAATTCAATATTTTTCAGCGATATTTACAAAGTATATATAGGGAACTGTGAGAACATGGTTATTGTTTAGCTTTCATATGAAATAAATATCAGACAGATTTTGTTTATTTTTTGATATTTCAGAGCTATATATTTTAGCTATATGTTTAGCTGAAAAAAATCTATATGTCACCGTTTGATTAAGAGAGATATTTTACATAGTTTACGAAATAGACAAGATTTAAGGGAAAAGGGAGTTAATTCGCGGGAAAGTGTATGTCAATTTAGTATGACGTCACAATGAAAAGGCCTAATAAGGAATATTCCGGCTTAAAAATCAAGTCAATTCCGCATCCGACTTGTGTTTCGCAAATGCCCCAGTCGAATGCGCCTGGTTTTAGTGTCGATCTACCTTAACAAGAACAACGAATCAGTAAAGAAAGGCCTTTAAAATTTAAGATACATGTATCTTTAATATTTTAACTCTGACAGGTCATTGTTAGATTCCTCTATAAAACATCATCTCCACTGGCGAGCCCAGAGGGGGGTTCCGGGGGTTGGAACCCCCTTTTTCTGGACAATCACGTATTTTAATGAATATCCTTATGTTTTATTAAGAAATACCCCAAAATTTTTTGCACCTCGCTCCACTCGGCGAACTTTGCCTTCATTTCAAATTGGCCCCCACCTTTTCCTAATTGCCTGGATCTGCGACTGGTCAGATGTATAGAAAATTATAGGCGCTCCTGTAAGATACCGAGAAGGGAACCCTTTCTAATAAGACCAATTTTGCTCAAGGGTAGTAACAAAATCGAAGATATAATATAGAGGTAACAGGAAATAAACAAGGTTAAAAATACAAAGAAATTGGAAAATAGGTGATCAAATTTCTTCGGATTTTTTTTTACATATGCACAGATGATTCTGGAAGGCAATAAATTATAATCCATTGCTAATTCATATTGTTTCAGATACATAAAAACACATTTTACATCTTGAAAATCGACAAGGAAATTTAACAGAATATATCGCTTATACTTACTAAACCAGATCGGGGTCAGCCTATTTGGTAAATCGCCGGGTTAGAAAAAAGCTCTGACAAGGTCTAAAATACTAGCAAAACCGCATTTACTGAGAATAAATGTAATGTTCCTATATGAATCAATTTAACTTAATAGAATATCATAGATACACTTAATTTTCACTTTGAAATACAATTTGTTTCAATTTTTTATATCCCTTGCACGCGGAACCAGCTTAGCATTTTCCATGCATAATTCTTATCAAATCTCATATATAATTATTAGCTTGCAAGGCAGGGTTAAAACTCAGTTCGAATATACCCCATATCAATTATTTTTCCATGGGCTCATTGTTAATTGCCATGAAGAGGGGTATTTTAAATAGAATGAAGCCATGTTTTAAAAAAATTCATATATGGTCAAAAACTGCAAATGTTCTGGTGTTGAAATGTATAAAAAAATTATGCTTCTACTAAATTTATCTTTTGTTAAATCAGTGCTCCTTAATGCAACCCATCCTTTATCATGACTGGAGAACAAATATCTGGTAACATAAGCATTTTTTTTTAAATTGATGATGCATCTATCGTAGCTGATTGATTTGTTTTAGAATCATATAGACCTTATAGGTCCGTGTAACACTTAACAATTTAAAATTCTAAAACTTTTTGAAATTTTAATATTTCAAAAGTTTGACCAAAAATCTAAAATATCAAATTTTCAAAATGAACAAAAATTTTAAAATTTTGAAAACTTAACCAAAAAATTAAAATTTAAAAATTTGAAACTTTTACATTTTTAGACATTTGATCAAACTTCGAAATTTGTAAACTGAACTTTTAGTTTTGATTATTTCGCTTTTTAAAAGTTTCGAATTTTCGATGTTTGACTAAAAATGCAAAACTTCTCAAAATCGCTAGCTCATACAAGCTAATGTTGTCAATAATCTACAGACCAACTTTTTCACCTTACATGAGAAGATTTCAGTTTTAACCTTGAGTTAAGTTAGACGGAAGGGCTAGGGGAACACTGAATAGGGAGACTAATTTACCTCTGTGTGTTCTTTCGTTTTTTAATAAACTATAAAGCATCTAGCTTTATAATATATACATCTTTGTGTCATTTATCTCTGTGTCGAATGTTTCTAGCTTTAACAAGTATCGTACATGACAGTTGGTACCAATTGGAATAAGCGGGAAGCGGGATTGACGTTTTTTAAACGAGCTCGAAACGGGATCTTTGCAAATAATTGCATGTGAAAATGGTAAAAGATCTCCACCGTGAAGTGGTAATTGTTGAAATGTATCCTGTGAAACGGAAAAAGCGACCTCTTTAAGAGTCTTTGTAAAATATTTTCCAGCTCGTAGAACCGGGGAGTGGAGAAAAATTGACGGGATTTCGTTTAAGGGACCCCACTGAGACCCCTAAGAAGGTATCAACACCACTGACGCCTATTTTTTCTTTCGGGAGGCAGGATCCCGGGAGTAAGGATTATTCTATAGTGATATAATTAAATCCAAATTAGACGACATAAAATGGTAATGGAACAACTCCTTTACTGTAGTGTCAGTGTCATCTGCCACTTTTTAGTCCCAAGAGCTGTGTGTTTTAAAGTAGTTCTGAGGATATTTTAGAAAACTGTCCAATATCAACACCACTCCTGATAAAGAGAGTCGATAAAAAGCATCTATTCATTCAAGTTGCATGCCAAGTTGCACTTATTTCAAAGTTAAATGAAATAGTTTTGATATGCACCTTAATGTAGTTACTCTTTGAAAAATCAATTTGAAAACAACTTAACAGGTTACTACTAACCGGAGAATTATCGAACAAATAAGCTGCTTCTAATTTAACTTCAGTGTTCATGAAAAGCCCACCATCAACATTAATTGCATTTGTAGTTAACACATGAGATATGGACTCGTGTCCATTCTATCCATATCACTTAGTAAAATATTGTATAACTTTTATCTCTTCCCTTATTACTTAGCATGTTTATCCCAAGCATGTCTTAAGGTTTGTAGAAACTTTGGTACTAGGATATCGGGGTATAGTGCAGAATTAATTTAACATGCATGAAATTCCTTTTTGTCAAACAACTTCATGCGCATTACATAAGCAAAATATCTTATTTAGGAGTTAATTAGGAGTCAATTTGGCTTCGATACATTTTGTTATGAGAGCGATACAGGCTCATCCTCCTCGGCCTCTAGTTTTAATTAGATTAGCATATGGTGCAGTACAATTTAAAAACATAAAATGATAAAAAAAAACATAGAGCTTTCGTACCGTAACTGATGGATATGGGTATGGGTTGTATGGAAACAAAACTCTTAACATGCAATTTTAATTTTGAAATTTCTTATTATTTAAGAAAAAAACCCAGAAAATTACAATCTGTGGTATCTTTTTATGCATATAGCTACAACTACGTTCTTCTTTACTTGTGATTTCCCATGTATCCGTCGCATGCTCTCCCTTCTCTTCTATGCTCAGTTATCGTCCACTTTACTGACAGTGACCGTCCCTTTACATTACTACCGGCTTTCTGCTACTCCTCAAAAATGTACGAATTGACATAAATGGTGTAGATATCTTTCAGCTAGACGCAATATATATTGTGAAAATTCAAATCTACACACGGATAACACACACACAAATGTAGATTAATGCCCTTGTATAGCTCACCCCTCACATCCAACTTAAGTCGATGATAAAACTGAAATATTCTTTATTCTATATATTGATACAGCAGTCTATAGGTCCGTGTAAAGGAGTTGTTCCATTACCATTTTTGCAGTCAATTTGGATTTAACTATATCCCTATAGAATGACCCTTCCTCATGGGATCCTGCCTACTGAAAGAAAACAAATGGTGTCAGTGGTGTTGATATCTTCTTAGGGGTTTCAATGGGGTCTTTTAAACGAAATCCCGTCAATTTTTCTCAACTTTCCGGTTCCACGAGCTGGAAAACTAAAAGAGGCCGCTTTTTCCCGTTTCACAGGATACATTTCAACAATTACCACTTCACGGTGGAGATCTTTTACCATTTTTTTCACATGCAATTTTTTGCAGAGATCCCGTTTCGAGAGAATCCCGCTTCCCGCTTATTCCAATTGGGACCAATTGTCATGTACTTTACATTTTACAGCTAGAAACATTATCGTTGAATAAAATACAAATCAACACAGAAATAAATGACACAAAGAGATATATATATATATTAAAGCTAGATGCATTATAGTTGATTAAAAAACAAAAGAATACACAAAGGTATTCAGTGTCCCCCTAGCCCTTACGTCTAACTTATCTCAAGGTTAAAACTGAAATCTTCACATGTAAGGTGAAAAAGTTGGTCTGCAGATTAATGACAACATTAGCTTGTATGAGCTAGCGATTTTGAGAAGTTTTGCATCTTTAGTCAAAAATCGAAAATTCGAAACTTTAAAAAAAAAGCGAAATAATCAAAAATAAAAGTTCAGTTTACAAATTTCGAAGTTTGATCAAATGTCCAAAAATGTAAATGTTTACATTTTTAAAAATTTTAATACTTTGGTTAAATTTTCAAAATTTTAAAACTTAAGTTCATTTTAAAAATTTGATATTTAAGATTTTAAGTCAAACTTTAAAAGTATTAAAATTTCAAAAAGTTTTAGAATTTTGAATTGTTAAGTGTTACACGGACCACCATATCCTCTACAGTATCCATAAAAAGTTTCCGAATTAACTAGAAAGGAAATTTGAAGTATACTTGTGTTACATACATACACCTTTAGTTATTGGGGGTATGTCCAAGACCAAATATCGTTTAACTGTTGCTAATGCCAACGTTAATTATATGATGGGACTGCACTTGCTTGTCAAGAGGGCGCATTATTTTTCCGGAAATTTTTCAAATGTTAATTTTTACGTTTCCGCAAATTAAAAGTTTACGTTTCCGAAAATTTTCATGTATTACGTTTCCGAAAATTTACCTGGAAAATAAGTTAGTTTTCATTGCTATTTTCTGGTGGCATATATCTGCCCCTACTTACCACTTAAACAAGTCTACATATTTTGAGAAATATGTCAACATGCTACTTAATTAAGTCAACATAATTCTAAATTAAATACACATAATTTGATCAGACAAAATTGGAAAAATGTATTGTTTGAACAAAATCTGCCATCCACTTGTCCATTTAATTATCATGCAAGTAGACATAACTTGATGATTAAGTAGACATAATTATCTGATTATGTCGACATAATTTCTGATTAAGTCGACATAATTTCCTGATTAAGTCGACATTATCTCTTATTAAGTCGACATAATTTTCTGATATCGACATAAATATCTCATTTAGTCATCATAATTGTATGATTAAGTCGACATAACTATCTCATTAAGTCATCATAGTCGTCTGATTAAGTCGACATAACTATCTCCTTAAGTCGACATAACTATCAAATTAAGTCAACATAATTAGGGCCCGCCATGATATGGCGGCGCCATAAAGTCTATCTGTCTGTCTGTCCGTCAACGTTTTCTATGTCGTATGATAACTCAAGAATGCCTTCACCGATGTTTATGATTTTTAATCGAAGTTGATTTTGACTAAAGGAAGCTCCCTTTCGTTTTTGAGGAAAATCGGAAAATGATTTTTGTGGGAAAAACTTGTTTTTATATGAAAAAGTGCAGATTTTTAGAATTAGCTTTATGTTATACGATAACTTTATATTGCCTTCAGGGAATTTAATAATTTTGATACTCAAGGTTGAACTTGACCTATGGAAGCTCAATTTCGTATTTTAGGAAAATTCAAAACAGTTTTGAGGGAAAAACTTAGTTTTTATATGAAAAAGTATATATTTTGAAAATTAGCTCTATGTTATACAATAAATTAAGATTCAGGGATTTATATGATTTTGAATCACAAGGTTGGTCATGACCAAAGGAAGCTCTCTTCTATTTTTGAAGAAAATCAAAAA
>MJUU01017115.1:67121-81914 GCA_002080025.1 Modiolus philippinarum | reverse complement strand
TACACAAGGTTGGTCTTGACAAAAGGAAGCTCCCTTCTGTTTTTGAGGAAAATCCGATTTCCATGAAATTCCGCAAATAGGTTTTTGGGACACACAAGGGGGCGGGCCCTTTCTGACTTTGTCAGTATTCTAGTTATCATTAGAATCCAATGTGAAAAACACATGCACCTCTGAAACTGCTTTGCTAATTTGAACCAAATTTACTCGCAATAGTCCTCGGGTGGTCCCCTGAAAAAATTGTGTCCGGTTAGCCTACGTCTCATCCAAGATGGATGCCGGCGGGGAACATAGTTAACATAGGACCCTATGGGAAAGCATTGAAAGATCTTCTCTTCTAAATTGAACCAAACATGGTCACAATAGTCCTTGGGTGGTCCCCTTTAAAATTGCATCCTTCGTGTTAGCACCTCGCCAGCGCAGAACATTCACAGATCTTTTCCTCTGAAACTGCTTTGCTAATTGCATCAAGACTTGGCTACAATTGGCCTTGTAAGGTCTCCTTTAAAAATTATGTCTTGCTATTCTGTTCTTCATACAAGTTGGCGGCAAGCTNGGAACATAGTTTAACATTGGCTACTATGGGAAAGCAAATTGAAAGACCTTCTCTAAAACTACTTTTCAAATTGGAAAAAAACTTGATCATAAAAGACCTGTTCCCTTTTGAAAAAAATGTATCATGCAAGTTGGTTATATCCAAGAATGAGTGACGGTGTAATATGGTATTTTGACCCGCGCGGTAAATCGACCCGCGGGTAAAAATACCATAGAAAAAATGATCCGCGAGTCACTTCTCCGCATGGGATTTTGACCCACAGGTCATTTTACAGCCAGAGTATTTTGATCTCCCCCATTGAAAAATGACCTACCCTAATTTCTAAGAATAAATTATAACATCGATCTTGTTTCAAAGGGTAGGTCAATTTCCCATGGGGGTAGATCAAAATACCATGGCTTCTTAAAAAAAGGATCAGAAACAATGCATAACAGTCTAAATGTATGTAGCAGTGAACCAGAGTGATAATTCATACAAAATAAAAGCATATTTTTATATTTAATACCTAGAACTGACCCTGAGTAGGGGGTAGGTAAATTTCCCATTGGGGTAGGTCAAAATACCATGGCTTGATGAAATATGATTTACATCCTGCAAAACAGTCTAAATGTATACAGAAGTGAACCAGAGTGATAATTCATACAAAATAAAGGCATATTTTTATATTTAATACTGAGAACTGACCCAGAGTAGTAGTAACCCTTTGTTTTTATTTGTCCTGTTAACTGTAAGCATGAAGCATAAAGATGATAAATTTCTATATATGTCACTGAAGGAGAGCCATAACAAATTTTAGGCAAAAAGGAGTATTTTTGCCAAATGGCCTTTGAAAATCGGGTTATTTAAAGATAAAAAATGTTACACTCCTGACATGTTTGTCACCCACAGTAAAACACCTGTAAAAATTATTTTTAATTAATTTTTCCAATGGTTAAATACATTGATTTGTCAAAATTACTCAAAATTGTCCATTTACAAAAGCACATTGACACGTTTTGACTGTCATAAACCAAAATTGTGTTAAACTCCTGACTCATGTACATTCATTAATTTAAATCAAAATATTTCAGCATTCGTACTTACAACAATTAGTAGGATTATGGGAAAATGAAAGCAAAACATTTTTCTACCTTCCAAATGAATTAATTTGTATGTAATGGTTGATTTTATTTATTTTTCTTATTTTTTCCTTCTGCTTTAGATCAAAAGGGACTATTTTTCCACAAAATCTTCTTATATATTTATCATTAAATGACATAAATACCAATTTTCACATGGCCTTTTAGGGCAGGTGAGCTAAAATCGGTGAAGGCATTCTTGGTTTATCGTACGACATAAATCACTGATGGACAGACAGATGGACGGACGGACGGTCAGAGTGATTACTATAGGCGCCGCCATTTCATGACGGGGCCCTAATTATGTCGACTTAATTTGATAGTTATGTCGACTTAATCAGACGATTATGATGACTTAATGAGATGTTTATGTCGACTTAATCACAGACTTATGCAACTTAATGGGATATTTATGTTGACTTATTCAGAAAATTATGTCGACTTAATCAGAAGTTATGTCGACTTAATCAGAAGTTATGTCGACTTAATGAGAAAATTATGTCGACTTAATCAGGAATTATGTCGACTTAATCATAAAATTATGTCGACTTAATCAGAAGTTATGTCGACTTAATCAGATAATTATGTATTAATTGTGGCAATGTACTGGGCGCATCCTGGGTAAATCCACTGGTAAATCCAGTTCAAAATTTAAATAAGAAAAGTGCAAATTATTGCAGTTGGGGTTAACATATGTGTTATGGTCTCATGTTCATTTACTCCATATCCTTTCATAAAATGATTGTAAAAGATGCTCACCTTTTAAATCCACCAAATGAGTAATGAAAAAGTATCAAACAATAAACATTTGTGGGCTATATTAAAACGTGTTACTCTATAACATTGTACCTGAATGATACGTTCGCACAATTAGTACAAAAAGAACAGCAAAGGGCTGAAGAAAAAATTATTGCTTACATTTTATTTATTTTTAACTTTTATAAGTAACATTGCAGTGGTCTTCATTTTTTATTTTTATTCTTTTTTTTTAATTTTAAAATGGTTTAAAAAGAATCTTTTAATCGTGCAAATGTCACAAAATATTTTACAAAGGTAAGATATTTCTATTGCAGAAAGGTAATTTTTTTTCTGGAAATGTAATACTAGTATATATTTTTTCCGGAAAAGTAAACTTTTTACTCCGGAAACCTAATATCTTTTTTTCCGGAAACGTAATGCAAATTTGCGGATATGTAAAACGCCGTGTCAAGAATTACTAAAACGTCAACAACGTAAATGGATTGCACTTGCTTGTAGATATTGATGATATCGTCAACATCGTTAAGATCTCGTAACAAAGTCGTAAGCAAAGTTCAACAATGTATGCCTTTTTCTTCATTAGGGGCTTCCATTGTCCGTTCCCACGTTGTTTCCGGACACCCTGCTACCTTTCCTTCTGGTGTCCATCAGAGGGTTGGCAATTTATTCATATTTTCTGTGCCTCTTGTCAGTCTGAAATCCGGTGGTATTTAAACAATAGAATTTAGAAAAGATAAAAATGTCGATTGCAATGTTTAGCTCGTTGTTAAGACCTGATAAAAGGTACTTATAACATGAAATTTCATTCTCTGTTATGTTCATGTGACGTATCTTGATATTGACAAGTGGCATTTTTAAAAGATTTTGATATTTCTTGCATATTTTTTATGAAATATTAGATTTCCCGAGTAAATGTGGTTCCAAAGAGTTTTGGATCTAGGCATTTCTTTATAACGAAAATTTTCAGGTTCAAATATACTTTGCAATTAAACATTTGCAAATTTTGGACTGGATACGAGCAGTGGTTTCGACGAAATCAAGTATATAAAATATAAAAGTGACAACAAAAGTCCGAATCGATAATTTCTACCTCGCAACTATCCAGTTTACATATTTACTCACGACAATTTCTACCTCGCAACTATCCAGTTTACATATTTACTCACTAAGCACGCGGGGTCTTTTAATGGGCTTTAACTGAAGGAACGCCCCTTTCCTTGATTGAACCAATGAAGTCTTGTGTTGATGATTACCCTTTGAGATCGTGGATATAAAAAGAAAACGGCGCTGTTTCGAGACGATATAATTTTGCCTGGCAAAATAGAATGCATTTTGGATCTCATCGTTGCTAATGCAATAATCGTCACTTAAGGATGTTCGCTGGTCATTTTTATAATAACAAGGATTTTAATTTTGAGATAAAAGTTTTTAAGGGCTAACACTGTTTCTAACAGTTTCATGTCGTTTGCATTTTGTTTTTTTCGGTCACGAAATCTTTATTCATTTAAGAAATAGTTCATGGGCGCCGGTGGTTCTGGGTGGCCATTATTTTCTTTAACATGGAAAAATACTTTTGTTGCTCTGCGTACATGGAAAATACTTTTGTTGCTCTTTGTAGTTCAAAAATATTTTTGTTGCTCTGTGTACAGGGAAAATATTTTTGTTGCTCTGTATACATGGAAAATTATTTTTGTTGCTCTGTGTACATGTAAAAATATTTTTGTTGTTCTGTGTATATGTAAAAATATTTTTGTTGCTCTGTGTACTTAAAAAATATTTTTGTTGATCTGTGTACTTCAATACTTCAAAAAATGTTTCTTTTGTTCTGTGTACTTAAAAAAATGTTTTTGTTGGTCTGTGTACATGGAAAAAAATATTTTTGTTGTTCTGTGTACTTCAATACTTCAAAAAAAATCTTTTTGTTGCTCTGTGTACATGGAAAAATGTTTTTCTTGCTCTATGTATATGAAAAATATTTTTGTTGCTCTGTGTATTTCAAAAAATGTTTTTGTTGTTCTGTGTTCTTCCAAAAATATTTTTGTTGCTCTGTGTACATGGGAAATGTTTTTGTTGCTCTATGTACTTAAAAAATATTTTTGTTGTTCTGTTTATATGTAAAAATATTTTTGTTGATCTGTGTACTTCAATACTTCAAAAAATGTTTCTGTTGTTCTGTGTACTTCAAAAAATCTTTTTGTTGCTCTGTGTACATGGAAAAATGTTTTTCTTGCTCTATGTATATGAAAAATATTTTTGTTGCTCTGTGTACATGGAAAAATGTTTTCCCTGCTCTATGTATATGAAAAATATTTTTGTTGCTCTGTGTAGATGGGAAAATATTTTGTTGCTCTGTGTACTTAAAAAATATTTTTGTTGATCTGTGTACTTCAATACTTCAAAAAATGTTTTTGTTGCTCTATGTACTTAAAAAATATTTTTGTTGTTCTGTTTATATGTAAAAATATTTTTGTTGATCTGTGTACTTCAATACTTCAAAAAATGTTTCTGTTGTTCTGTGTACTTCAAAAAATCTTTTTGTTGCTCTGTGTACATGGAAAAATGTTTTTCTTGCTCTATGTATATGAAAAATATTTTTGTTGCTCTGTGTATATGGGAAAATATTTTTGTTGCTCTGTGTACATGGAAAAATGTTTTTCTTGCTCTATGTATATGAAAAATCTTTTTGTTGCTCTGTGTACATGGAAAAATGTTTTCCCTGCTCTATGTATATGAAAAATATTTTTGTTGCTCTGTGTAGATGGGAAAATATTTTTGTTGATCCGTGTACTTCAATACTTCAAAAAATATTTTTATTGCTCTGTGTATTTCAAAAAATGTTTTTGTTGTTCTGTGTTCTTCCAAAAATATTTTTGTTGCTCTGTGTACATGGGAAAATGTTTTTGTTGCTCTATGTACTTAAAAAATATTTTTGTTGTTCTGTGTATATGTAAAAATATTTTTGTTGCTCTGTGTAAATGGGAAAATATTTTTGTTGCTCTGTGTACTTAAAAAAATGTTTTTGTTGCTCTGTGTATTTCAAAAAATATTTTTGTTGCTCTGTGTTCTTCCAAAAATATTTTATTGCTCTGTGTACATGGGAAAATGTTTTTGTTGCTCTACGTACTTAAAAAACAATGTTTTTGTTGATCTGTGTACATGGAAAAAAATATTTTTGTTGTTCTGTGTACTTCAATACTTCAAACAATGTTTTTGTTGTTCTGTGTACTTCAAAAAATATTTTTGTTGCTCTGTGTACTTCAAAAAATGTTTTTGTTGTTCTGTGTACATGGGAAAATGTTTTTGTTGCTCTACGTACTTAAAAAAATGTTTTTGTTGATCTGTGTATATGAAAAATATTTTTGTTGCTCTGTGTACTTAAAAAAATGTTTTTGTTGTTCTGTGTACTTCAAAAAATATTTTTGTTGCTCTGTGTACATGGAAAAATGTTTTTGTTGCTCTACGTACTTAAAAAAAATTTTTTGATGGTCTGTGTACATGGAAAAAAATATTTTTGTTGTTCTGTTAACTTCAAAAAATATTTTTGTTGCTCTGTGTACATTGAAAAAATGTTTTTCTTGCTCTATGTATATGAAAAATATTTTTGTTGCTCTGTGTACTTCAAAAATTATTTTTGTTGTTCTGTGTACTTCAAAAAATATTTTTGTTGCTCTGTGTACATTGAAAAAATTTTTTTCTTGCTCTATGTATATGAAAAATATTTTTGTTGCTCTGTGTACTTCAAAAAATGTTTTTGTTGTTCTGTGTACTTCAAAAAATATTTTTGTTGCTCTGTGTACATGGAAAAATGTTTTTCTTCCTCTGTGTAAATGGAAAACTATTTTAGTTGCTCTGTGTACACGAAAAATGTTTTTCTTGCTCTGTGTACATGGAAAAACTATTTTTGTTGCTCTGTGTACATGGAAAAATGTTTTTCTTGATCTGTGTACATGGGAAATTATTTTTGTTGCTTTGTGTACATGTAAAACTATTTTTGTTGCTCTATGTACATGGAAAAATGTTTTTCTTGCTCTGTGTTCAAGGAAAATTATTTTTGTTGCTTTGTGTACATGTAAAACTATTTTTGTTGCCATGTGTACAAGGAAAAATATTTTTGTTGCTCTGTGTACTTCAATACTTCAAAAAATGTTTCTGTTGTTCTGTGTACATGGAAAATTATTTTTGTTGTTCTGTGTACTTCAAAAAATATTTTTGTTGCTCTGTGTACATTGAAAAAATGTTTTTCTTGCTCTATGTATATGAAAAATATTTTTGTTGCTCTGTGTACTTCAAAAAATGTTTTTGTTGTTCTGTGTACATGGAAAAATGTTTTTCTTGCTCTATGTATATGAAAAATAATTTTGTTGCTCTGTGTAGATGGGAAAATATTTTTGTTGCTGTGTGTATATCGAAAAATATTTTTGTTGCTCTGTGTCCATGGAAAATATTTTTTGTTGTACCGTGTACTTCAAAAAATGTTTTTCTTGCTCTGTGTATTTCAAAAAATATTTTTGTTGTTCTGTGTTCTTCAAAAAATATTTTTGTTGCTCTGTGTACATGGGAAAATGTTTTTGTTGCTCTGTGTACACGGAAATTTATTTTTGTTGCTCTATGTACTTAAAAAATGTTTTTGTTGGTCTGTGTACATGGAAAAATATTTTTCTTGCTTTGTGTACATGTAAAACTATTTTTGTTGCTCTGTGTACATGGAAAAATGTTTTTGTTGCTCTGTGTACACGGAAATTCATTTTTGTTGCTCTGTGTACATGGGAAAATGTTTTTGTTGCTCTATGTATTTAAAAAAATGTTTTTGTTGGTCTGTGTACATGGAAAAAATATTTTTGTTGTTCTGTGTACTTCAATACTTCAAAAAATGTTTCTGTTGTTCTGTGTACTTCAAAAAATCTTTTTGTTGCTCTGTGTATATGACCTCGTCAGAGAATTATTGATATCTTACCCTTGGGTGTCTGAGATCTCTTGATCTTGCCTTTACACCGGTGTTAGATTCATATAATCTCACATACAGATACATTAATTTTGTTCTTTGCTTTAATAATTCATATTTTGTTTAATTGATCCCATCAATATATATCCTCCAGAATTAGACATAATCGGAACAACAGAAAGCACAAGTTCTACCTTATTTTCTAGTTGCATCTCGATATTGACGAAAATGGTCATCTTAGTACGTACATTTGGGACAAAAGGGGTGACTTCAATTTATCAATTTCCCTAACATGGACGATAATATTTCAACTTCTTCTGCTGACAGAGTGTATGTTTCATAGTCGATAAGTTACATGAGAGGTAGCACCAATTATGTAGACTTTCTCATAAGGCATAGTTTGTCTCCGTGACCTACTTATCAAGGCTTAAAAAATCAGTCTCATACAATCAAGAAAGAGTTCTTTGATATATATAAATCAGTCTTATGGAAAAAATTGAAGTTTCCGACCCAACTGTAATTCAATTTTTTTTTACTTAGTACTACGATGAACATTTATTTTCACTGCCTACGACCATTCAATAGCAACTGCTGTTGAGTTGGTATCCTACACTACCGTAATTGAATGGAGAGGTTTGGCACTCCATTACAATTTCTTTCAAAATGCCTGTATAGTGCTATTTTCATTCAAACAAATGAATTCACCATAAAAATTTTATTTGATAACATAAAGCAACCATCTAAAATCAATGTCTAAATTACAATAATCACAATGATTTGATTCTAAAATCAGATAAATACATTACCCATGTTATCATGCAATCACAGAACAATCAAGTTTCTACAAATTATCCTGCTGATCTGCAACATATTTAACACTAATTATTTTTCTACTCACATCAACATTTCAAGAAAAAAATCTTACACCTCATATTTCTGTTTTGTATTAAACCTGGGACTGAGTCAAGTGTTTTTTTTTGTATTTAATCTAGGACTGAATCAAGTATATATTTATCAAATGAAAAATACATACAAGGGGGACAATTATTTTTTATGAAAATAAAATAACTGGTTGATTGGTGGGTTTACATCTAAATTTATTGTTTGGTCTTTCAGGACTGTTCCATTAAAACACATGACACCTACGGATGGCACTTTAAATCTGCTGTTTTGGGTGAGTATTTTTGAAGTCTTTTTTAAGGGATTCAAAACACTAATAATCTAGAGTTTTCAACTATTGTTTTATGTTTGAATTTCTTAGTGCCTTCCCTGGATACAATATGTGTGTTGATGAAATCATCCTTATGCATAATAAACAACCTTTTGAAAATGTAACAATTATTTTACTACATGAATTCTTGTAGCTATTACTTACAGTAATCGAACAATCCCTCTTGTATGTCTATATTTATATTTTACTTGATATTTCTAATCCATAAAGTACTAAAAAAATACAGTTACTACGTTCAAGTACTTTTTAAAAATAACAATTCAGATAATAATATATACAGATTAATACATGAGAATTTCCATATTGGCCTTGTTATCATCCCGAGACACCCATATTGGCCCGAGACAAAGTCGAGGGACAATATGGGTCGAGGGATGATAAACAGGTCAATATGGAAATGTACATGTATTAAACTTTTTATTACATACTTCCGACGTTTAGAAATGCCAGGCCGATATTGACCGGAAGTCGTTTATTTGCCCAGGCAAATATGGAAAGGAAGTCGTTTATTTTGTTTGAGATGCACGAGGAGCATAAAATAACCTATTATTTTCCTGGGGTGTGAAAATATGGACAGTTTACTTCCAGTCATATTGATCATGCAAAAATGCTTTTATTTCTACTAAGTATGTAATAATGATTGATATGTCATACTTTGAGTGTATATTTTAGAACATAATATTTTCAAATGTTGTAGTTATAATATTCATTTTCATTTGGAACATTTTTTTTTATAAATGTTCAATAAACATTTCACAGTTTTCATCAATAAGTTTTGGGACAGTTTTTGGACAATTCTGATGAATGATTTTGGGACGATTGTAACAAAAAAAAATTTAGGACAATTCTAAAGAAAAAAATTTTGGGATAATTCTTATAAATAAATAAAGGAAAAATTCATATGAATAAATTCGGGACATTTCACATGAATATTTTTTCCAATGGGACAATTCTAAATATTTAAAATATTAATACTAATATTGAACAGTGCAATTTTTATGATATCTTGATACCAGGTATATTACATATACAGTACAGTTCTTTATAAAGAAATCAGGCTTAATATGAAGTAAAGAAAAATCCCTGGTCCCAACTCTTTTGAAACAACGTATTTTTGAAGGCTTATTACAAATTTTTTATAATGAAATCAGGCTTATAACGAGGAGAATTTTAAAGAAAAATTGTGAACAAAAAATTGTTCACACGTCTTCTGTTATGCGCAAACGATCACATATTAAAATGGTGAAATGCAGCTGACACTTAAGAAATTTGCTTTAAAAGCATTAAACAGAAATAAATTTAACACCGACATGCACACAAAAAATTGTCGAATATATTGTTTTAAGTTTGTAATTCTGCATGTTTTTTTTTATAACGAACGATGCTTATAACGAACTAAGATAGAGAGTCACCTGGAATTCGTTATAATTGAACTCTACTGTAGTCAAATTGAAAACATGATACACCATTCTTATTAATATTTCAAACATCCTGTCAAGATGTTCTTGAATATCTCATGTTATCCGACACCTTTACAAATATTATTGAACACTCCTACTGAACATCAGTGAGATTACCACCCTTTGCTAGTGACGTTCATTAATCAAAACCTATATAATTTGATAATTTTACAAATATTTTTCACTATTTGTTGTCTCTTCTTAAAAATATTAATAAAAGTTATATAAATATATGATTACTTGAATACAACTGAACTCAAGCTCACACTAATATATAATAAATGAATTGAAAAAAAATAAAATATGGATATTTCACACTTGAATATCTTATAAAATGAACTGTGGTTCTGCAAAAAAGAACATTTTTATTAAAATGAATCCTGAAGCAACACAAACAGTGACAAATTAAAAGTAACTTGGTATAACAAACATATTTTCAGTGGTAAATCTATGAAGTTTCATGTTACCATTATGACGTAACCCTGAGTATTCTATTGTATTTCATTTGAATCTTGGCTTTTTGAAATTAAGCTTGCATAAATGAAATTCAGTCAATGTATGTATTATAAGTGACCTACATATTTTTCTATACATTTAAAATCTGTAGCCTTGGTTTTATGTTTATATGAACTTGTAACCAAGGGTATATTTTATGATATTTGGATTTGCTTATCTCTTCATTTTTTAAAATGGATGTTTGATAGGAAAATCTTCCTGAAAACTCAAACAACATAAAATAAATGACTACAAAATGATTCAAACTTGATCAACTAATGTTGCTCTTTTCAATAGGAAAGACAAAGCTTAAGGAACAATGGAATGACCACACTTTGTTGCAAGGGCATAAATATTTTGCCAAATTACCTCTTATATCATGAATAATTATAAATTAATACAGTATTTATGGATATTGAGACATTTTGTTTAATGGAGATTTCTAACCTCTCTCCAGGGACTATGAATTATGTGACAGATAAAGTGATCTAAGGTAAATCTCTGATGAAATGAGTGTTTTTCCATAGTTTAATATATATATATATGGTAATATTATGCAATAATATTAAACTTCATCTATATGATGTAGCAAAATAAATAAAAAAAATATTTAAAAAAAGTCTGACTGAATGTGATTCTCTTTTAAAGACTAAAATATGAAATCAGTTTAGGTTTTCTTCTTGATGCTTTCTTTTTAATTTTGGATTTCTGTAATTAAAATATCCATTCCATAACACTGAATATGAACGTAAATAAAAATATATTCTATATAAAACATTCAAACAAAAACACATAAATTACATATATCATATATAATATAAAATGATTATAAAATATGGGCAACAAATAAAACAAGAATAATACAGTATCAGGTTTCAAATAAATCTAATATGGCTGAAGAAGAGCTTGAATTATAATCTTTGAAAGCATTAATTACCTGAAAAAAAAACATCTTTTTAAATATCTGTCTTTCCTGTTCAAGAATTATTAATGATTTTAATAAATAAAATTAAATTAACAAATGCTGATGAAACCAAATAAAAGCATTGTTAATGATATCAATTGATACATTTGAGAATTAAATCATTTTTGTCAATGAAATCAAATATCAGAATTGTTAATGAATGACTTTTGATAACGAAATCAATTATAAAAATTGATTAAAAAAATCAATTAACATAAATGTTAATTTGATTAATTAACAGAACTTTTTCATGAAGTTATTAACAGATTTGTTAATAAAATCAATGAATTAACAGAATTGTTAATAAAATTAATGACTTTACAGAATTGTAAATGAAATCAATGAATTTACAGAATTGTTAATGAAATCAATGACTTTACAGAATCATTAATGAAATCAATAAATTAACAGAACTGTTAATGAAATCAATGAATTTACAGAATTATTAATGAAACCAATGAATTAACAGAATTGTTAATGAAATTAAATAACATTTGTTGTTAATGAAATAAATAACTAATATGTGGCTCAAATTTACAACAATAATCACTTATGATAGATGGAATATATTGTATAATGAAAATAAAATAATGAACAGGAATAAAAAAGGAAATGTATTAATCATATATACAATCTGTTCACACAAATAAAATTAAAACCTTTCAGTATACATAAAATTAAACGAAAACAGTCTTTTGATTTATGATAAAAGTTAGAATTTAAGGTGCATCATTCCAATGGGATTTTTTACAAGATTTTCAGACTTTTCTGATTTTCTCCACTTCAACAATTAGAATTTGTTTGCACTATGATCATGTTTTTTTAAAAGACAATGTATACACCTGTAATTAAATTTAAACAAAATGTAATGTAATTTTGTAAAGGGGCTGATTTTCCAGGTATCCAAGACTTTGTGAAATTAGGGCTTTGTACATGTATATTCACGACTATATTATTTGTGCCCAGTTCCCTTTAAGAAATTGAGTTTTTCACTAGGAATTAATTAGGATGCATCATAAAACAATCAATACCCGAGTTGCAAAAGTGAACATAGCACAAATAAACCCCACATGAAAATTAGTCCCTTTAAATTAATTCAAAAGGTCATTTTTTTCAATACAAAATCAACTGAAAATAAAGATAGGTTCAGCTTCCCGCTAAATTTTCAAATGCTTTTTTTAACTCGAAAATATAATGGTAGGCAAGACCATAAATAACTCAAAAATAAGTAAATTGAGCTTTCAATATGGTTTGCCAAAAATTGTCAGTCTAACAAGATTTAATAAAGTACATCCTTCAATTAAAAAGTCTAAGAATTACAAACATTAGAAGTGACTGACCTAACATGGTTCTCCTTGTTTACTTAGAACTTAAAATCAATTTTCAATATTATCACCTCCTTGGCTACATATTACAGATCATTTCATTGGAGTAAAACTTAAAAAAAAATTGACGAATGTACTTTAATAAGTTGTTTCACTGGTTGAAATAACAAATTGCTTCTTTGGTTGAAAATAACAAATAAGTGTTTCACTGGTTGAAATACTAAATTGCTTCATTGGTTGAAAATAACAAATTGTTTCATTTGTTAAATTTTTACACTTCATCATTAGAAAGTGATAATTATTTTCATTGACTGAAATTAACATATCAATCCCGACATTTTAAATTGCACAACCCCTTTTTAGAAGAATTAAAAATCTCAGTAAAAAAATAAATTACATCTTTAGCTCACTTAAAATCTTGCAATAAAACCTTAGCTCTTCCTAAAATGATGTGTGTCAAGATTGAAGTTTTTGTAAATTACAATTCTAAAATTTCACACTTTATGCCAAACATTTTAACTTGAATGCATGATAGATCATGATAAAGTAATATAGCAACCATATTTCTGACTTATTTTCTGCAAATTTGAATGATTTTATTATATCATCCAGCTAGAATTCATTCCAAAATGAAAGTCCTGCAAATGACGCTCTTGGATCTAAAGAGCATCTCTTGTCACCAGTATAACTATACAATAAAAGGATATTGAGTAAATGCACATGAGTCTTACTTCCCTCTAATCTGTACATTAAGGAAAACAGTTTACATTAAGTCCATGTTTCCGTGGAAAGACAACAGATTTAGTGACGATTTATCCATGGAATAACCTCTTCAAGGATTTGTTTTTGTGATTCTAGAAATAAGCAAGATCTGTTAAAAATGTCTCCACTCAACCTAGCAGTCTTGGGGAGATTTAAACTGTATTTACATATATGTATCTTTGTAAACTAGAAAAAGTTTGACAAAAATGCTAGACTAAATTGTATTCACAACTAATTTTTGTATACTTGAGTGAATCTAAAATCTTATCAACCAGTGTAAATAATAAAATATTTTGAATGAATAATTTCATATTAAATGAGAATATAATAAAGGGCTACGCCAAGCGCAGCATGATACGACCGCAGCATGTTGACCACTGAAATTTGAACAAGTGTGATTCTAAAGTAAGTATGGACATATTAAACAGCTTGACACAATAATTAGATGGACAAAATAAGGAGATTGACCCAGTAATTAGCTGGACACAAACTACGGAATATATAATATTAGCCCTTATGACTCCTTATGATTCCTCTTTGACCCCTTATAGCTGGAAAACAGTAAGAGCTACGCCAAATCCATTGACATACTGCTGAAAGCTTATATCAAGAGGAATCCATAGAAAAAAATTCTGTCGAAATCCGACGAAAAATAAAAATTTTCGGTAATCTGCAAATTTGCAGTTTTGGCCCCTTTGACCCCTTAAAGCTCGGAAACGGTAAGAGCCTTCGCTAAATCCATTGACATACTACTGAAAGCTTATATCAAGAGGAATAAAAAAAAAATTCCATCGAAATTCAATGAAAAATAAAAATTTAGGTAATCTGCAAATTTGCAGTTTTGGCCCCTTTGAACCCTTAAAGCTCAGAAACGGTAAGAGCTACGCCAAATCCGTACACATACTACAGAAAACTTATATCAAGAGGAATCCAAAGAAAAAAATCCTGTCGAAATCCGATGAAAAATAAAAATTTTAGGTAATCTGCAAATTTGCAATTTTGTCCCCGTTCGGCCCCTTATAGCTCGGAAACGGTAAGAGCTACACTAAATCCGTTGACATATTATTGAGAGCTTATATCAAGAGGAATCCAAAGAAAAAAATCCCATCGAAATCCGATGAAAAATAAAAATTTTAGGTAATCTGCAAATTTGCAATTTTGGCCCCGTTCGGCCCCTCATAGCT
>MJUU01017115.1:46673-66807 GCA_002080025.1 Modiolus philippinarum | reverse complement strand
AAACGGGAGGGGCTACAATACCCAAAAGCAATCCCAGTCTTCACTTTGTGCCAAGGAACATTGTGTTAAAATTTCATAAAGATTCGTCAACCAGAACTTAAGTTATTGCACGGAAACGAAGTGTCTACAGACGCCGACGCCGCCGCCGCCGACGCCGACGATGACGACAACGACGACGCCGCCAGTATCATACCATTATACGACCTCAAAAATTTTTTTGCAGTCGTATAAAAAGTATGTATGTATGTATACTTGCGTGAATCACAAAATCATCTTGCTTTTATGAAGTCACAAGTATGTGAGGCTAAATGATTTTCAAATATGTTTATGTATTAAAATGGATTCACTCATTCAAATGTAAACTTACATTACATACTTTATAACTTATGTGAATTGACAAATTTGAATAAGGAGTTTATTACAATACTTGAGCAAACTAAAATCTAAACTGTATTTTTGAAGGTACAGAGAATGTTCTTCTTACAAGATATAAGTACAAGTACACAATAGTGGATTTCTGTATGTTAACAATGAAATTTAACAATTAGTAAATAAATAATTAACAATAAATCATAAGTAAATAAATAATCAAGAATAGAAAAGAAGTCTGAACTAAAACATCTGGGGATTTCAAAAAATGATATTAGAAAAATCTTAAAGCTAAACAACCAACCGGAAATAAAAAGGATAAAACAGGATACAAAAATCTGAGATATTATATAGGTAGTGGATTGATTTCAATAATACTGCACTATAATAAAAATATATCTGAAGAATGAAATCCTAATATAGATGATTTTCATTTTTTTAAACCAAAAAGATCTAATAACTTTGAATTCAAAAATTTGTTGGCTTTATTTCTCTCACAAATAAATAAAGATACTTCTGAGTTGCATAAATGTTTGTGAGAAAGCAGAACTTTACTTTCAGCTATTATCTATAAAGCTCAAGGTGAATGCTCTATTAAAAGTTGATTCTGACTTAATATTTGTGCAAGAAAACAAAATTAACACATCAAGTTTGAATTTTTGGATTCTTGATAAACTTTTGAAATGTTACAGCAATCTTTATAATCATTCAAAACCCTAAACACATTGACAAAAGTTAAACATTTAAACACAGTCATACTTCTAATAATCTAAAACAGCCACAATGTTATATTGCTAACTATAATATTGAATTATTAACAAGGACCAGCCTATCACATCTAGACATTATTGCAGTGTGAGAGGGATTTTGGTGATGAATTTCACTATTTATTCAAATGTTCAAATTTTGTAATGGAAAGGAAATCATATATTACAGATAAATAAAGAAACAGACCATGTGACATTATATATAATATCTTATTGTATACGGACGTTTCTATTTGTAGTAAAGTAGGCTAATTTCCAATTATTGTGTATAAGAGGTCATGTCCTCCAAGTTTATCCTTTTTTCAATGCACATTCAGTAATGTGCATACAATGTGAACCTTTCCAGACAATTTGACTACAAAACAACCAATCACTGTCCACAATAGGTCAATGAAGTTTGTATATATTATCATTAGGCTTCCATAGGCAATGGACTGTTTTTAAAAATTTCATCATGAAATCTGAAAAGATATCTAAAAAGATGCCAGCCAGAGACTGCATATCATTATTAACCAGAGAAATTTATTAAAGACACTAGCCGGGGATCTACTGAGAATTTGGCACATTAATAGTATTGGCATATTTAACTTTTGCAATGCTGAAAATGAAACAAAACTTTAACTTAGTCATGACTTATTACTATATTTGTATTTATTCACAGATCAAAAATTGAATGTAAAATCTTAATGTCACCATGTAAAACAATGTAATTGAAAAATCATAAATACATTACACATATTTTGAAATTGAATTAGTCGACCTCAATTGGATGAAATCAATCAGTCATTTTGTTTGAATAAGGTAAGAGGACTTTTAAAATTGAAGAGTCAGTTAATAGGATTTGATTTGTCATGATACTGATTCAATGAACACAAAAATCCTGTATGAAATGCAATTCTTTCAGAAATTGGATAACAATAGCTCATTCTACAGACAGAATCAAAACAATTCAATGGTAAACATGATCATATTTCAAAACCTTCCTCTAAACTTCAAAAATTGAATCAATATTTCCTCTGAAGTTAATCTATAATTTATCTTATTTCTTTAATTTCAACTCCAAGTCTAAGAAAAAACAAAATTAAATCATATTGTAAAATAATTTATCAACTTAATTGTCAATAATGGACTTTTGTACTCCATAATTGACTTCAATTGACAAAGATCAACTTAAATATTTTGATAGTTTGTTATTGATTTAAAAAGTTGATTATCAGACTGTTTATTCACCAAGAAAAGTTTTTAAAATTATCTGGACGGACCAATTAAAATACATAATGGTCTGTTGGTAATATCATTTTGTAAATAGCTTAAACTTTTGAGAGTAATTTTAAATGTGAAAGAGTTCACACAAAAACTCTATCATAGGACAAATGTTACACTACTATTTAGTTGAGGACAAGTTTGAAACAGCTGAAAAGGTTTAAATACATTTGTACAAAGTAAATTTTCATATGTCATTGCGAAAAACAGAAAAAATAAATATTAACCCTTGAAAGCAGCCTTTTTGTTGGCAATTAATAAAATAATAATATATTATGCTTAAAATATGAAGGATTAAAATATTGGTCATATTATGGCAAATATTAGCACAGGTAAAAACATTTATAAATTATGGCAATATTTAAAGTGTATAATAAAAAAGCTTTGAACTCCAGTTACATAAACTTATTGAAATATGGTAAATGATAGATGACAACTGCAGTTTACAAAATTGTAATTTTGAAGAAAAAAAATATGTTGGGTCAATTCATATGTGCCTTCCAAATTTTGAAAAAAGTGATGTTAGAAATCATTTTTTACATATTCTATCATAATACAACATTTAACAATTTTCTTCCTTGTTATTTAAGTTATTTATAGAACCAGAGTCACTTGGGGGGTCTATGATAATCTCTATAGGTTTATCTACAAGGAGGTGATCTTTTTCTTCCTCGTCGATGTAAAAGTGAGTTTTCTTTCCCTTTTTCTTGCTCTTTGATTTGTGAGATAATGATGAAACTTCTTGGTCACTAGGGATAGTAGGTAAGGTCTCCTCTGGTGATTCCTTCCTTCGGGACTTCCTGAAAATATAAAAAAAATCGGTCTTCAGTAATCAATCAAGTGACTAAAAAATAATCAGAAACAGAAAAAAGCAATGAAAATCAACATTTTTTAAATTTATTTACTGTATTTCTACTGACTATAGGTTTAAATGGACTAAAGGCCAAACAGAAATTTTGTGCTGACATCACAGCGTTATTTGACCAATGATAGAGAAGATAAAGCAAAGATGCAAACTTTATTTTATGCAGCCTTAGTAAATTAAAGCATTTTCTGTAGTTCAGACATTTTCAGTTCAAAAATAGTAATGGTGCATTATATGATACCCTGCTATGTTTTACAAAATTTAATTCCAGAATTCTGTGTACCTCTGAACCCATAATTTAACTTGGTCTGTGTGTTGTTGTAAACAATTTACATAAAAAGTTTGAAGCCAGTATGTTGTTTCATTTACATCTATCAGTCATAAATCCTAAAATTCACAAAATTTCACAGTTTCAAGGAGCACAACTCCAGAACCCCTTGAACCTCTGAACCAAAATCGAACTTTGCCTGAATTTTGTGGTAAACAAATTAAATATCAAGTTTGAAGATAGTATGCTATTTTGTTTAAAAGTTATCTGCAGAAACCTTCGGGGACGGTCAGACGGAAGGACGGACGGACACACAACTGAGGGTATCACATAATACCTTGCCACTACGTGTAGCAGGGTATAAAAATATATTAAACAAACTAGAAAAAAGAATAAGAAATGGAGTAAAAACAATAAGTCTCCACAAACTTCGTTTGGGAGACTTAAAAATTGCCATTTTTCTAGTTTGTTTAAAGCATGACAGATTGCTAATAACCTCTATTGGTAAAATTGTAATTTTGAAGAAAAAGGTTTTCCCCTATAGTAAGACAAAAGTAGACCTATTGTCAATTAAATACAGTACTTCTCATGGTTCAGTCTAAACTACAAAACTGGCTGAAATAGGTTTGATTATTAATGTTAAATAATTTAAAGCCACTGCAAAACAAAAAGATTTACAGGCAAACAGGCAATTTAGTCAATTGCCACTTGGAATTTTATTAAAGGCGCAATCTTAAGATAAACTAAGTCCAATTCCTGTAGTTTAGGCTTTGCTAAGTAGTTGTTGAAATTCTTTCAAATTACATTGTATTTAAATAAATTTTGAATAAACCTTATACAACTTCTAAAAAGTTTCACAGAATAAATGACCTTTTTGCACTCATGTGGTACAATGTATTTTAAAAGAAGTAAAATTTCTTGAAAAATTCCTAAGAATATTCAAGATTCAAAAATTAATAAATGGTTAGAAATCTAGTATCAGCTTCTAAATGAACAAAAAAAAAAAGAAAAGAAAAAAAGAGACAATGGATAAAAAAAAATAACTTAACTTCTTAAACTGGTTAGATAGAAATAAAGCTATAAAACTGTATACTGAAAGCTCTAGAAATCTAAAGCTGGAGTGTTATAATTAATCAAAGCATCATTCCATAATTAATGGGATTAAAATATACAGTGACTGTAGCTCAGCATCATTCATAATTAAAATGGTGGGTTAAAAGGGTGCCAAATATGAAAATCCAGAACTTATTTCTGCTAATTGCATAAAAGTTTGATATAGATTAAAAAGATGTAACTTCCAAGAAGCCTCTTATGAACAATATTCTAATTATCATATTTAAGTAGCCTAACATTCATTCCAAAATCTATATTAGCATATATGCAAGAACTATCGTAGGTGATAATAGAAAAATATTCTAGATTCTCATCCCCCACTCAATTTTTTTTCACATGCTTAAAAATTTTTTTTTATGATATTTGGGCCAATTTGGGTAAATTTCTCCTAAAATGACAGCATTTTTCACAAAAATTGATAAGAAATATATAGTAAAATTTGCTCGCCCACCCGCCCCAATTTTTTTTTCAAAAAATGGATGAGAATCTATGAATTATTTTATTATGGCCTTAAGATCAATAAATTATTTCTTTCAACATAAATATATTAATTAATAGAAGTCATTTTTTGTTCAATTGCTAATGTAAAATTCCCCAAATAATGAGCTTCTCAAGTTTTCATCATAAGTAATGTTGACAAAATAAACAAATAATTTGAGATACTATTTCAAAAGTCATTTTCTAAAAAGCAAAAAACTTTTCTTAATGGGCTATACCATAGTTAACAAATGCTAAAATTTATAATGGATTTTGGAGGAAAAATTCTACTTAGGAATAAAGAGATATAATAGGAATTGGACATATTTAAGGGTAGCTAATAGAAGGGAATTTGAATTATTTGCATCTTGCATATAAATCAAGATATATATGAATATTAAAGGCAGATCCACATGCTTAATAAATTTAAATACAGTCAAGTAAAATTGTGATTGCATGCTATCTATCATTTGGATAAAATATCACGAAATAAACTAAGAGTTCAATTTTACTGTGCCACTACTTTCTGAAACTAATCCAGTGGTCAGGTACTATGCAATCATGGGTTACTCTCATGAAAAAAAGTTTCTGGAGATACCAAAAATCTGAGCAAAGTGAAACATGATTTTCAATTAAAATCAATTTGCTCACAATTAGAAAAATCTTTTTTTTTAATTGAACTTAAGTGTCAGCAAACCAAATCAATTTCTAAATACTTTTACAGCTGTTTTGATCAAGCATGTACCAAGTAGCTTGGCATTTTTAGGTGGCAATGCTTGATTCTAGTCCATTCCAAATCTATGCCATTCATTTTAAAGCATCGAATTTGCTAGCAAATGTACAAATCATTTAGTAGTTATCTACTTTTAATGATATTAAGATTTTAAACATAAATGTAAAATCACTATTTACACTTGGTTTTATAAATTCCAAGTTTTCCTTCTTTTTTAAGGTCTATCTACCTATATATCAGTTTAAAATAGACTGTTATGTCTTTGGTGTGGTAACTGATTGGAATGGATTTTTAACACTAGCTTCAGGCTTATCAAGTTACTAGTAACTTTGCAATGTTTGTAGATACATGGTTAATTAAAACTGCCGTTAAAAAAAGTTTTCCATTCAATATGTTACAACCAACCACTGGCTCTAGATTAAAAATATTGAAAACATGAAATGTTTTTGCTTAAAAATCATATCAACGGTATTTGTTTCAATTGATTTTTTGTTCCCTTTATTTTTAATATTCTCATACCTTTTTGTAATTTATGTTATTTTTTAAAACAAAATAAAAGACAAACTTCACTTTATATATTTGCTTTAAAACAAACGTCAATATTCTTTTATTTCAAAACAAACTTCACGACTATATAATTAAATAATAAAAACAAACAAACAATCATGAAAAAAAAAAATAAACAGAAATAAGTACATAAATTTAATAAATTGCCTCTAACCCTATATTTAAATTTTATTAAGTAAAATTAATAGGTATTAATAAATATTATGACAAACTTAAATAGAGAACTAAGCGAAGAATACTTGCAAGTTTAACAGAATTCAATCAAACTGTGCCCCTACACTAAAACATAATGACCAAAGTGTGTTAAAGAGTGTTTATAAAGTGAACATACACTGTGAAAAAGTTTTCCTTCACACCCAAATATGTACTATTTGGATAAAATCCAAATAAAGGGTTATGCCAAGTGCAGCATGATATATCTGAGATGAAAAATAATAAAAATATGTTGATTCATAAATGTGAGTTTTTTGGCCTTTTTGGCAAGTCAGAAATGGTAAGAGATGTGCAAAATTTGTCGTTGCATTTTGGAAAGTTCAGTTTAAAAATATCCAAGGAAAACAATTACTTAAAAAAGATCCAAAGAAAAAAAAAATTTAAATAAGAAAAAAATAGGTACTTCAAAGCAATAAGATTTTGGCCTCCTGCCAATCCTTAAAGCTTAAAAATCGTAAGAGTTACGACAAATTTGTCTACACACAGCAAAGAGTTTACTCAGGGATGAGATTCATACATTTGATGACCCGCGGAAATAACCGGAAATCAGCCTGGCGGAAGTATAAAAATACATATAATAACGGAATCAGTCAGTATCGGACCCGCAGAAATCCGCGATTCCGCGGAAGTATCACATCCCTGTTTACTACAAGAAGAAATCCCACTAACCTCTGAGGAAATTTGAAAAAAAAAATGAACTTTGTATAGCCAGATTTTGGCAAAATTCAATCATTGCAATTCATAAATGGTAAAAGTTATCATAAATCTAATTTTAGTGCCAAGTTTATTTTTTATAAGAAGTAAATTCATAAACTGCATCAAAGTTGAAATACCAATAATAACATAAATATTTTGTGATATTCAGTACTTTAATAGGCTCTACTTATCTCATTAACAGTAAATTCCATGCAAAATCTAATGAAATACTACACAATGGTAATTTTCCATAGATTAATGAAATAAACCCCATACAAATCTGATTACTAATCAATACTTTTACGGAAAATTTGTGAAAATACCCAATCTAAGAACTTTTGGGTCCCTTTTTCAAAAATGGCCAAGCAACATTACCAATGTCCTTTTGGTCACAGGAACATTGTATTCTAATTTCATAAGAATTGGTAAACTGGAACTTAAGTTATATCAGGAAATTAAGTTTCTACAAATGCAGCTGACAACACTGGTATCATACTATTATACAACCTCAAAATGTTTTGTGGTTGTATAAAAAAAATTATGATACTTCACGAAATGTGATTGATATCCCTTATAGCTTAAAAACATTACATGACATAAAATGTGATGACAACAACGACTGCACAATACAATAATAATATCTAAATTTTATATTCATTTTTGGGGTTGCCCTGTTAAAATCTACATCTAACTGTTATACTCAAACAATTTTAATTACTTAAACAAGGTTCCAAATAACAGATGAATTTTTTTAGTGATGAGTCATCAGTGTAACAACAAAATGGTTATTTGCAACCATCAATTCAACAATTGATGTCATGAATATTTCAAACATAAAACCAGTTTCGAAATTCTAATGAAACTGTTTATACATGTGCATATATTATAAAAATAAAAACTGAAAAAAATGCTAACATGCAACAAATTTCATACCATCAATTGTGTAATTGATAACATCAAAATTTTGACACTATCCAATCAATATGAATGTTACATTCAGTATTACATTAAAATAATATCTAAAAGGGTTTCTGACTGAGAATTTCTACATATAATGCTGGTGTTCTGTCTGTATATATGTAAATGCTGCTACCTATAAAATAAGCAAACATTTTTGCAAATAAAGATCATATTGCATAAGTTACCAGGTGGTTGTTGTTTTTTGTATATCTGAAAAAGATGTGGTAATCATAATCAATACCTTTTTCACATTTTGAATTATGAATGTTAAAACCTCATTTGCACTTCAAAAAAAAATAATCGTAGTTTCATAAAAGGCCATATCTAAGTAAGACAACTGAGTTGTGATGAGCTTAATTGCACTCGTCCCTACTTGGTAAATGACCATTCATAACTGTTTATCTGACATCAAATTGAAAAGTATGGAAAAGGGGTGGAGACTTATTTGTTTATGCATTAAAAGTTTTTGGACATTGAAAGTTAAATTCCACAGAAGATATAGTTACCTACATTTGATCAAAATCAAAATTTGCATATGTTTCACTCATGCAAAAAATTTTGAAGTCTTATTGTCTTTCATTCATGAGTCATATCTCAATTTTCCATAAATGGCGAGTCCCATGGAACTGTCCTAAATGGGTAAAAGTCCAATCCCACATTGCTTTTTTATTTGACGTCATAGTCCTTACCTTTGCATACTACTCCATGAATGATTTGACGTCACATTTGAAACACATTTGGAGTATTTTCAACTTGTGTGAGAAACTCAATTAATTTCTAACACTTGTTGAAGATATTCCTGAACTTTAATGTGGACTCACATAAGAGCCTATAATTTTTCAGTGAAAGGTAATAGACCATATCCAACCTTTGGTATTAGGATTTACCAGACTACTTTTCAATACGTCACAGTATAGAAAACGTCACATCATAGAGCCTAAAACGTCATGAAGTTGGCCACATGGGGCGGACACGTTTGTGACGTAGGGTGGACAAACAACAACTGGTGAATCTGAATACCAGAACTTGGATATGGTCTATTGGGAGATGATCCATGAAAGATCAATGTAGGCACACATATCTCCCACTGGTAAAGAACCAAACAATTGTAACGGTGACTTATGGCCATATAATAACTGCTGTCACATTGCAAGGTACAGGTAAATGGTGGATATCCAGAGATACAATAGGCACTTATAATCGATCAAATTTAAAGATCAGGACAGCTTTCACTTGTGTAACATATTCTAATCTTTTCCTCTGATTCCTTTGTCATATGACAAAATTTCTTATACACATGAAAGATAACCCAACTTTAAATTTTGTATCATGGAGGAACCTATTTATCTTTTATCTGCTTTCACATACCTCATTCTCTCATCTAAAACTTTCTCAAGACTCTGCTTAACAAATAACTTCAAAATGTACAGATTTCCCTCATTTTTCCATTGACCTAAGTAATTTGACCATGATTTAAAAAATTTAAAATTAGGGACATGGAAACAGTCGTAGAATAAAATATTCTAATCGTTTTTTTTTTTTATCAATTAAAAATTCCATTGTTACTGTAACATTCAATTTCATTGGTCAATGTCAAATAAACAAAAGTGGTTATTTTTCAATAAACGTTACTAGTTGACTCATTTGTACCAGGATAGTATTGTGCAGTAAATGCTTGTTCCAAGTAGCGATACAACACTGGAATAGCATTAAATCACTGTGTATCATCCGTACACAGGATATAGGTACCAGGACTGGTTTTCTTTTTTTAAATTCCATGACTGTACACCATTAGTGTATGTGGATCCAGCTTATAGCAACTAAGTAGCTATATATTAATACCATCCTACACTAATGATAGATTTTATTAAAATTTAAGGATGTTCGCTGGTCAATTTTAAAATAACAAGACTTTCAATTGAGTGTGATTTTTGGTTTAAAAATTGAAAAAGAAGTAAATTCAGCCAAAGAAATTGATAGGTTACCGATGTAATTTTTGAGATTTCAGTGTTTCAAAAAATGGTGGGAAACTGAACTCCTCTGTATTTTTCATAGGTTTAACATGAGCAATGTTTATCCAATATTGAATGTGACAAAATAACACCAATTGAATAAAATTTTGTCAGAATGCTCCCAAAGACATATAAAATGAAATTAAGGATAAAAATTAAGGGGTCACCGGGCAAAACATTACTGAGCTTATAAATGGATAAAACCGGAGAATTCCGAAAATCTGACAGAAATACAAGAACATGACCAGCGAACATCCTTAAACTAAACCCAGTCCTGGTACCTATTTCCTATTGCAGGAAGTAAATGACCCATGACAAATATAAAAAAACATTTCTCTAACTCTGACCTTCATTGACGAGAAATTGTACAGCAGTCAGAAAATGAAATAAACTCTATATTCCTAAGATTTCTTTTAAAATGTGCTCCCAAGAATTAGTGAAATAATTTGTTTCATTTTTTTCAATCTTAGGAAGAAAGAAATAAGGAGAATTCATAGTAGAGGGTTTCACTTGCCGTTAGACAGAAAATTGAAAACCAATAGAACAAGAGAGGTCATTAGGAATAATAATTTTTTTTTCAATTTGCAGAAAGAAGAAAGTCTATTGTGTACCAATTTTTAGTTACAGGCAATATCACATCTAGGAAAAACAAAATCTCAAAGATAGAAAAAAGATAACAGATCAGCAATTCAAAGGAAAAACATCAAGAAGACTGTCAAAGATTGGGTATTTCATAGGTCACAGGTAGGAAAAGAACAGACATTGGGACCTATGAAACCATTTATCCATGAAACAGCTACAGGAATGCAAATTGAAATTTCATTAGTTGGTTATCTCAGCTCCTGTAAAAGAGATTTCAGTATTCAACAGGATTTTCAGAGTGATCTGTGTGTATTTACAAAAACAATTAACATATTCATGGTAGCAACCCGGGCTCCTGTGCGTGCATTTCTGGGAGCCCAGGCATATTACATGCACAGGGCAAATGGACTAATATAAATCTGCATCCCTGATCTTCATTTGCATGTGTAATCAAACTTCAACTACAGTGAATTTGAATTTTTCTGGCAAAATGCAGTGATTTAGCATGTGAGACAATAAGCTTGTGAAGCAAGTTTTTATGTTGCTAACTCTAGCATTACTGCAAAGAGGATGCACTCTAAGTTTTCACTTTATAGCTGTTAATAGCTTTCATTTTGGCATTCAGAAATTTTCTACTTGCATCAAGTTTAGAAGCCAGCATAAAATTTTCTGCTACCTTAAGCACATTATACCTATGCTAGTTTCATAATCATTACGTTTGAAAATGAACAACAAAATAAAGTGATGAATTGATGCATCTGTAAACATAATGCTTAATCAAAAGTTTAAAATTAATTTCTTAGAGTTTACCTTGTCAATGGGTGTAAAAGGCATACTGATTGTGGTGTGCCCTAAAAATGATCAAATATATGGTCCGATGTCCATCATTGACACAGACTATAAAAAGATAAATTATATGGTGGCAAACTCGGACAACAGAAGGTCAGGTGGCCATAAATGACTATAAAAAGGTAAATTTTATGGTGGCAAACTTGGATAACAGATTATGAAAAGAACATCTTATGTGGACAAACATTGGAACACCATACTATAAAATAAATAAACAGCTGCGCCAAGTCGCATGATACGCCCGTCGTCACCCCTTCAAAACTATAGTGATTAAAGAATGTGGTTCTCAATTTAGAATACACCTATAACTGCCCAATTAAACATGATATCTCTTTAATAAATCAATCTGCAAAGTTTGAAGTGAGCTGATCAAACTATTAATCAGTTAGAGTGCATTATTTATCAAATTGCCTTGAATTTGAAAAATAAAGTCTCATAACTCTTGCAAGAAAAATTGAAATTTCATGAAAAAGTATACAGATCATAAGGCCATCATATCCAATATCTTTACAAAGTTTGAAGTGAATTGGTCAAAGATTTGTCAAGTTTGAGCACAACATGTAATCAAAGCTCTATAAGAGCTGAAAGTGTTCGTATGTGTTGAAGTTTAAGGTGTCTTAGTGATATTATTCCGCCATTTTTGTTTAATACTTGTTCATTTAGGTTTATTTGTATTTGCTTATAGGTCATATGAGTAGACTTTTAGATATTTTTTGTAATTATTGACAAGGACCCCATTGGAAATAAGTCCTTTTGACCTTATTGGTTATCCTATGTGTTCAATATTACAATATATATACTTTTGAAACTACCGGTATTCATTGCTTAACATTGTTTTATATATTGTTTTATGTGTACACGATATGACTGCATGCACTTGCCTGAATAAATATTATTATTATTATTATCATATTGATATCACTATAAAGAAAGTATCTTCAAGGGGGTTTTTATGCGCGACCTTCCTTTTCAGTCGTGTGAGAATTCGAGACGTTTTGCGCTAAGTTTTTTTGGTCTAATACTTGATGCTTTTTTTTATCAAATACAAACATCTAGGTGTTATAGAAGACTTTACTTTTTATTGAGGGAGGCAAGACATTCCTCTTTTATTGTGTTTTGGGCATTTCAGCTGGTTCTAAAATATTTTTGGTCAAATAAATCAGTTGTGAACTGTTTTTGGACCATTTGATGTTTTATGTTCTGTTAAATTTTAACTTAGTTTTAACTGTAAAAGGGAAACAAAAAGCAGTGCTTGCTGTTCATCATTATGTTGCTGTTATTTGAATTTACAGTTGACTGTTTTGGGGGAAATTAAAAGATTGTAAGTATGTAAATGAATTCACTCTCTCTCTCCTTTAATAGTTGCCTGATGTACATTTACTGCATTTCTCCTTTTATTCCATTCTTCATTCTTCTATAAATGAAGCAAGCATTACATTTTTTAAATATTTTTTTGCCTTTTCTGATTCAGTCAAAAGAGTGGTGTTCTGGGATTTTGAGTTACCTTTCGTGCATTACAGTACCAATATGTTTGTTAACGTCATTAAGGCTACTCAGATCAACTATGCAAACTCTGCAGAACGTGGAACTTGCAACGACCTAGTCACTCGCATAGCCATCATGTGGTGCTTGCAGCTCGTTGTATCAGGGATTGTGAACCCCGATTCATAACTCAAGAACTGTTCACTATGATTGCCGGTGGTCCATCCAGTTACATAACTTTATTTACGTCGCCGAAGCCTTAAAATCAACAAAAAAGTCAACCAAACTCGTCATATTTACGATTATTTACATGCCGCATCCAATCAGCTGTTTTTCACGTGACGATGTAAACCCGATTCTGATTGGCTAATATCGAGAATATGGTTAATTTAGATTATCTCCCTTCAGCCAAAATCTTGTAAACAAACATTTTTACGTGTGAATTTCTTCAAAATCGTGTTTTATGCCAAATTTTTGTTTCACGGTCATGACAGGTTAAAATCGTGTAGATCACGCCAAAATCGTAAAAGTTGGCAGGTATGTGCAACAACTTTCATAAAGAAACCATTTTGACATCTTCGATATTTTTTTTTTATTTTTCATATTCCTACGCGTGAAACAAATAGGCCCTATTTTCGTTTTAATAATGTACTCGATGATCGTTTAATTTCTCAATGCAGGAAATTTAATAAGTTTAATAAAAGCGAAGTAGTAATTGGAATTGGTTTGTGTATATTATAAACGTCTCGTACTGTATACTCAAGCCTATTCGACACCTCCTTTTTAGTTTCAATCTGCCATCACTTTAAAGCCTTTAAGCACCTTGATTCCCACTTAAGCTGTGTTCAAACATTTTTACCATTTCAAGACAATAGTATGTAACGTTCTACCAGATTATTCAGTAAGTTTACTGTATTATTTACAATTTTATAAGGGATTTTTAACCTGTTTAAAAGTTTCCCGCCCTGCAACATCTATTTTTATCCAATTCAAGCTGGACCGATAGCTAAAGTGTTCATGACGAACACTAAAAAATTGCCTTAAAATTGACAATTAAAGTCCCATAACTCCTACAAGAAAAATCGAATTTTCGGGAAAAAGTATACATATCATGAGTCCATCATACCCAATACCTCTACAAAGTTTGAAGTGAATTGCCAAAGGGTTGTCGAGTTAGAGTGCGACATGTAAAAAATTGCCTTAAAATTGACGAATAAAGCCCAATAACTCCTACAAGAAAAATTGAATTTTCCCGAAAAAGTATACATATCGTGAGGCCATCATACCCAATACCTCTGCAAAGTTTGAAGTGAATTGGCCAAATGGTTATCAAGTTGGAGCGCGACATATGAAACGGACGGACAGACAGACAGACAGACAGATGGACGAACGGACAGACGGTTGGACGGACGGACAATCGGACATTGGTATACCATAATACGTCCGTCATTAGACGGGCGTATAAAAATTATATTGTGGCCGTCTTGGACAACATACTCTGTATGGTGGCTATCTTGGACAACAAACTCTAAACAGATCATTTATATGGTGGCCATCTTGGACAATCGACTATGAAAAGATCACATTATGTGGACAGATTTGTAAAATAATATGCTACTATTCTGTTTCTGTGGAAAATAATTGTTTCCAATTCTTAAGTTTTATGACAGAAGTTAATGCTATTTTAATACTATCAATTATCAAATTTCATTAATTCTTATTTCCTAAGATGTTGACATACATCATACAATGTAAGTTCAATACCGTGCAATACACACAACCACATTTGATCTATAACCAAAAACTTTCCTTTTTTTTTCAACTTATTTGCTATCTAAATAACTCTAAGATCTATGTATAATCTAGATTACACTTATGCGAAATTGAGGCTCAAAAAAGTATCCCCCTTTTGAGTTTCAATTGGCCTTGTCTCTGAAGCCTAATTTTCACACAAAAAACTAAATATAAACATTTCCCCCCTAAAGATTGGATGAAAAAAAACTTTGTCAAAAGATATGTACAGGTTTCCCACATATTTCCTTATGAAATTCGAGAACTTTACCAGGTCTTTTTCTAGCATTTTTAAGGTCATTTTGATGTCCTTTTCTAGGATTTGTATGGAATTTTATGAGACATACCAATGTCCCATAAAATTATTCTCTATGTTTTTCTGTTAAATGCTCTGCCAAAATGAAAATAACGGTACTTAAGGTACAAAGAAGGCATTGTTTTTTTAAAGACTAATTTCTGTCTAAAAAGAAACAATTACATCATAGACTTATGAACTGTACATAGTTTGTGAATGTCAGAACTGGTATATAATTGAACTTTTTCCCAGATTTTACAAATCTTAAACCTTTTCAAAGACATTTAACTACAGGGAATGTATCAAATTAAAATTCCTGATTTTTTTCCCAATTTTTTTAATGGTAGTGTCAACCCTGGATATAGTTTGATGAAAATTTGATCACATCTATCTTCATTAAATTCCTAGCAATAAAAGTAACCTATAAATCAGCAAAAACATTCTCATTTTTCTTTTTAATTTGGACAATCCAAGTTATTAGTCTCTATTTATTTGAGGTCAATACATCAAATGTTGAATTTAAAATTTTTTTTCAAGAACTTTTATCAAGTTGTGGACACAATGAACTTTGGCCATATATTCACGACTCAAGGCAGCACAAAAAGATATATTTTGTAGATGTGAAGTAGACTTAACATAAACAAACCAAAATTACATGTACTACCATGTATATCAATATAGTGGGATGGATAAGGCCAAGGAAAAAAATCCTTGGTTCAAGTTACCTCTGAGCCCAGGTTTATACCCAGACCCTAAGGCCAAGGAAAAAAATATAACGAGTTTCCAGATAACTAATAGCCCCAGGTTTATACCAAGACCTTTTTTTCTTCTTTGTTACCATTTCTCAACAATGTGTAACTGTACTTAGTAATGTATAAAAAGAACCGACATGCTTAAGGACATAAGGAGTGGAGATTTCTCTGGTTTTTTATTCTGGGTAGAAATACTTTGTTCCATTGAACCCACTTTTCTTTTCATTAATGGATACAGTTGCTCATGAAGGACCAGTAGAAAACATTGAATTAGACTGTTTTTTTTTCCATAAATGCAAACTCAAATATTTCAATGTTAATGTAAGGTAAAAGCAAGAGAAGGATCGAAATAGAATGGCAAGAATCATGAAAACTCTTATCAGTTTTCTGCTCTATTCATATAAGGATCTAAAGAGCCTTTATTGTTCTTCTGGACCATGGCTGACAAACACAATATTTTCAGAGATTTGAATAGGGTCCCTTGTTAAACAATGTTCCCTGATGGTGGTTATCATAGGTTGGGTGCAGACTTGCTAGACACAAATTTTGAAGGGGACCAACTAAAACATGAGACTTTTCATTGTGATCAAAATTGGTTCCAAATTGGATAAGTGGTTTCCGAGACCAAATTCTTTTTATGTGCTTCCATAGGGTCTTATGTATGTTCTCAACTAGTGGCCATCTTGGATGAGAGGTGGACCTGTCAGACATCTACATTTGTATTTCAAATAATCATCTTAAGATCACTGTCACATGGCTTGGTTTTAATTTGACTGGTAATTTCTTCGAAGTTAATCTTTTGATCTGTTTTCCATAGGGTCTAGTCTGACGACTATTATGACTTAGTTTGGTTCTGATGGGACTATTAGTTTCTGAGAAGATCATTGATTGTATTTTCCTTAAAGTCCAATGTTAAACTATGTTCACTCTGGTGGCCATCTTGGATGATGTTTACAGACCTGCTGGATAGTTTCCTGGAAGAGAACATAACAGGACAATTGTCATAAAGTTTGGTTCTAATATAAGTAACTTTTGAGAAGATCTCTGAATGCATTTTCCATAGGGTCCCATGTTAAACTATGTTCCCCACTGGAAGACATCTTGGATGAGGTACATACCTACCTTATCCCTTTATTGAAAAAGAACATCTTAGAACTTAATTAACAACCTACATACTCTTATTTCAAAAGAATGTTACTGGTCCCATGTTTGTTTGTTTTTTCTTTGGCCTTGTGAGGAATTAATGTTATTCCTTTTAGAGCCTCACTTAAGATATACAATAAGCAAAGTCAAAATGAAAATTGCATGATCTGATACTTACTGTGTGTCATGCAGTGGTTCTTTTCTGAAATATTTTGTCAATATCAAAAGTAAAAGAAAATAGATTAATGATCAGGAGGAAGTCATTTTTTACACAATAACAGTTAATTTATCTTGAACCAAAAGTTTATTCCATCCTCACACCAAATTATTCCATACATCAAAACTTGTATAATATGCTATAAACCCAACTGAACTCATTTAAATATTGATAGAAAAGATAAATCTGAACCTGCTGTTTATCATACCACTGTCACAAAGTATCCTTTTTGTTTGATATTTAAAAGAATTCCAGCAGGTCTATATCATATCAGATGGGTTTTGATGTATAGGGTAATAAAGTGTGATCCATCTCTGTTGGAAAACATCGGCTAAAAAAATACCAAAGCAAGAACGAGGAAATGGGGAATTCTAAAATCACAAATCCAAAATCACAGCAAATCACGTCAAATCACAGAATTGAGAATTTAGACTCCTATTGGAGAAAAATTTAACTCCCAAATGAGGTCAGAAGTATTTTTTTGTACAGTCTGTAGAAAATATTTCAATATGCATGAAGGAAGTACAAAATTGATACTAGACATGCCTGACTGAGCAGAGAGGGATTGAGTCCATACTAAGAAGTGGAATTACTTAAAATGAGGAGGCAAAAGTATTTTTACACAAAATGGGAAACAAACAAATGTGTATGAAGGCACTGAAAGTCAGACAATTCTTGACAATTTATTTTTTAAACACAATGAAATATCTTCCAAAAAAATGCAAGGTAAAAAAATGTTCACATTGTAAGTTCTGAAAACTTTTGATATGAAAAGATTTGTGTAATGATGAAGAAAAACAATACTTATTTAGGAAAAAAAAGATTTTCCATTCAAAATCAAATGATCTCTCATATCAGTGTTTGATAATGACATTACAATTTCTTCACAGAACAGAAGAAAAAGAAAAGAAAAGATAATATTTGATAGAACAGAAGGAACAATATCTGATAGAGTACAAGGGGCTATATCTGAAAGGGCAATATTTGATGTTACAGACTGAGCATTATCAAATAGAACAGAAAAAGTAATATCTGACAGTTCAAAAGGAAAATATCAGATAAAGCAGAGAGGGCAATATCTATATGACAGAAAGAGCAATATCTATATAGCAGAGAGGGCAATATCTATATAGCAGAAAGGGTAATAGCTGCTAAAACAGACAAAGCAGTATCTGATATTGCAGAAAGGGTAGCATCTGATAGAACAGAAAGGGCTATATCTGATAGATAAGACATATAAAATAATGGTAGTTTTGAAGATCAAGACAGAAAATATCACTGTATCGCGGCGTCCTATGACGAGCTGTGATACTAGTGATATTTTCTGTCGAGACCTTTAAAACTACTATTATTATTTTATTGGCAACGTAATAAAGTCATGACGTCGTATTCGTGATGTCATTGCCTTATCAGGTCAGTACAGTTACTGACAATATCAGTCAGTAAGATCAAAGAGAAAAATGTACATATTGCCGATAAACATATCTGATATAACATTAAGTAAAATATTTGATAAGACTGAAACAGCAATATCTGATTGAAGGGATGTACAATACATAACAAAAGAGGAAGATCATACATCACAAATAGGGTATAGCCAAAAAAATAGAAACAGCAATATCTGATATATCATGCAGGGCAATATCTGACAGATTAGAAAGGAAAATAGAATGGATAAGCAAATATCTGGTAGAGCAGAGAGGGAAAAAACTGAGAGAACAAAAAGGGTAATTCTGACAGAAAAGAAAGGGTAATATCTGATGTAGCAGACAGGGCAATATGTAAAAGAAAAGGCAATATCTGATAGAAGAGGTTAGGAAATATCTGAAAGAGAAGAAAAGCAATATATGGCAGAAAACATGAAGGGCATAAGCTAATAGAACTTAAAGGGCAATATTTGATAGAACAGAAACATCAATTTTGATAGAACAGGTAAATTAATTTCTGATGAAATGGATAAAACAATATCTGAAAAAAAATTATTTGACAGAACAGAGAGTACAATTTATGATGGAGCAAAAAGGGCAATATCTGATGGAACAGAAAGGGCAACATCTGATAAACTGATAGGGCAATATCTAATATAACAGAAAATGGCAATATCTGATGGAACAGAAAGGGCAACATCTGATAAACTGATAGGGCAATATCTAATATAACAGAAAATGGCAATATCTGATGCATTGGCAATTGCAAAATGAATAACAAGGCAAATGATGATGATTGATTGATTGATTGATGTTTTATGCCAACTTCAGCAATATTTCAGCTATAAAAGATATAAAAATAAAGGGCTACGCCGAGCGCAGCATGATACGACCGCAGCATGTCGACCACTGAAATTTCAACAAAAGTAGTTTAAAGTGACTGTGGACACAGTAAAGAGCTTGACACAATAATTCGATGGACACAAAAAGAAGCTTGACACAGTTATTAGCTAGGAACAAAAAAAGGAAAAATTCAACCCTTTTGATCACTTACTGATGAAAAAAAAACGTAAGAGCTATGCAAAATATAGACTATCAACTAAAACTTTACATCCATAGAAATTCAAAGAAAAAAATTCCATCGAAATCTGATGAAAAATAAAGTTAAGACATATTTAGAAAAATTGCAATTTTGGCCCCTTTGACCCCTTGTAGCTCGGAAACGGTAAGAGCCCCGCCAAATTCATTGCCATAACTCTGAAAGCTTAGATCAAGAGGAATCCAAAGAAAAAA